>OMKY01218077.1:0-13403 GCA_900302395.1 Bregmaceros cantori | reverse complement strand
GGCTGACCGATTAATCTAGTGACGATGGTGAATTTGAGATGAAAATAAACTCACTGTTCATTTTAGCCCCAGCATCCTTCTTGAAAAAGGGTATCCCCCAACAGGCGCTAAAGATCAATTCTTTATGCTGCAGTATTGTCCTACAAAGTATGAATATAAGCATTTAAATGTAGCGCTGGCTATGTATGTGTATGCAGACAGCGGACATATGTATACATGTATGAAGGTATGTATGTAGAATGCATGTATAGCTATAATATGGATATTGACATTTTTTTCCTTCTTCCTATTCATGAACAGAAAATGACAAGTTCATTGACCTATTAAAAGTACACTTACCGAAATAGCAGATATGCGATCCGACAAACACGCACATGCAGTATTGCTGATTTGACTGGTTCAACTGCACACAATGATCGGTTAGTGCAACCATGAAATGGTCATTGGAAAATGGAGTAGGCTGCGCTTCGGGTAACTGGAGTCACCATCAATTTAAAATATAACAGTCAAAAATATGGCTCCCAGTTTGAAATTGAGGTAATGTCAGTTCCTTTCTAATCTTGAAACGTCCATAATTTGGTATATCAATATGTAGCTTTGAACTAATACAAAGTTAAATTACTGTGGTACCTCATTTTATTCAAGCTGAATTATCTTCTAACTACTGGCATGATTAACATAAACGTTACATGTGGTGAGGACTACCTGTGATGGAAATGTAGTGCAATGCTATGGATCATGCAGAGGTCGCCAGAGTCCCCACAACAAATAATTGTCATCGATTGGATCATCGTTTCATGTTATGCCGTTAAACCGCACATCCTAGTAAAGATCTCATACGTTTACAATATAAGAATATATTTCGCAAGATCGGGAGAAATGCAATGTATTGTTCCCCCCGACCTTTGTCAGAATGTCAAGTCATTGTTTTGGTTAAATTGGTGTACTTCATTCTTCCCATTAACTCTGGTATGCATTATTGTATTTTAAGTGAGTATTCTGAAAATGTTGCTCCATTCTCACTGCCACTCCCATTTTGAGACTCCTTTGCTGCGACTCAAATGGCACACCACTACTTTTTAGTGAGTGTCACTTTAGTCCTCTGCTGCCAAGTATTTGGTTTTCTGAGCGCCTTTACAAAAAAAAAACAAAAAAACGACCAATTACCTGCAGCAACGAATTACATTGAGACGCCGCTTGACTGACCATAAACTCCGAAGGCCTCTTTCCAACACCACAAAGCAAGAGCCGGCTTGGAACCCCCAAGGCAAACGAAAACGAGGGTGACCAAGAAACGCGTGGCGTCGAGATCTTGATGCAGACATCAAGAAGTACACACATAAGTGTGAGTTTTGCACTTACCGGAAATGGCGCTTCACGCGATGCGCTACTAACTTTGCATGCTGCCAGTAGGATGGACTACAAACAGATCTACAACGGGTTAGTGTGTGTGTATGACATCATCGGGGCACTTTCAGTACACTGGAATTTAACAACTCTAGCTTATAAACTATGCCGGTGCCACTTAATAACTTGTTTTCTTTTTCTTTTGTTTACCGTCTGTCAATCTTGACAGTTGTTGCATACCCAACTAAAATTCCATGTGTACTGCTGTCATGTATATGCAATATGGAGAATTAAAATGAATCTTGGATCTAGACAGCGTCCTACAGACTAAAAGTAGTGCACAAAGTGTGCCATTTGAGACAATTGGTCTGTCCTATGCTGCGTGGGAACAAAACCAGGATAGCCCGGGGGGGCGCATGGTGGCCGAGCAGGTAGAGAGCACGCCCCCCCAGACCATAGGTCGAGCAGTGCCGCAGGTTCAAATCCGCTGTTCGGCTTTTCAGCAACGTCTCCGCCTGACTTCATCCCAGTTTCTGATTTGATCCTGTCTCTATCCCACTCAATAAATGAAAAGCGGCACTTGCGCCCCCAAAAATAAAACATGATAGCCTGATGCGTTTTTCACTGAACTTGACTCATCGCAAATATGTTTTTTTAAAGACTCCCCATTGTGCAGATCATTTTGCAACAACTCTTAAAAATGCCTAAAGAACGACAATTATTTTTTTTCAACAATTCTTTTTTTGTCAAAAACATACAATCTAAACACAAACAGCCCAAAACAAGACAAATGCAGAAATGCAAATAAAACAAAGGCACCAGCAGAGAAATCAAACCAAACAAGCTGGGCCAGCACAGCATGCAGGAACACTTTTTCACAACACAACTTCAACTATTTACAAACTGGCCACCAGGGGGAGGAAGACAGGATCATGCGGGAGCAGCGTGATTCTCCAGCAGCTCGGCCATGAGGGTGTGAATCCAGAGGTCTTGGTCCTCCTGGCTGGTGTCCACCAGGTAGACTGTAACCCTGGGCTGGGCACGGCTAGATCCAGACATCTCTCCATTGGAGACATCAAGCTCTTCATTTTCAGTGCAGTGTTCGTGTATCTGGAGTTGGAAAAATGATATGCGCTATGAGAAGAGATCGTTTGGGGGACAACATTATTGTAATTTCACACACTACTTGGATCTTTCAGACACAAACGGCAGAAACTAATATAAGGCTGATGCAAGGTGAAGTCGTGGCTTGGCTGCGGCAGATATTAAGATGCCATCATCGCGGTCAGACGAACAGGCAGAGAGCGATATTTGCATAACATTGTCAGTCTAAAAGTGTTCTATTATTGTCTACAGTAATTAGGGCTCCGAACCGGTTCAAGGAAGGAAAACGAACAGAAATGTACTGAATTTTACGAGGAGCGGAAACGGAAACGAAAAAAGATTTCAATTGTTCCGGAACAGAAACGTAACATTATGAAATCCACAAAACCGGTTAAAAACCTTTTTTTCATTCTCTAT
Organism: Bregmaceros cantori; assembly: GCA_900302395.1. Lineage (NCBI taxonomy): Eukaryota > Metazoa > Chordata > Actinopteri > Gadiformes > Bregmacerotidae > Bregmaceros > Bregmaceros cantori. Next base: position 10,535 of record OMKY01218077.1, on the reverse strand, counting down.
ATATTAGCATATCCTATGTCTGGGAGACTAGTTCTGTCAAAACATCAAGCCCCATGCATCTGGGGCTCCATCTTGTGGACAGATGAGGAAACGAATGTAATGGTGTTTTAAACCTGGTTTTCACGTTAATACAGTTGCACTGAAGTTTGAAAGTCCACCAAATATATTTGTATTATTTTATAACTATATAAAAAAAAAAAAAAACACACACAAAATTAGGAACTTTAAGAACGAACAAAATTTGTGTTCCGAACCGGTTCAGGACCGATATTTTTTGGTGGCGGAACGGTTCAGAGAGCGAAAACGTTAAAGATAGACCTGGCTGAACCGTTCAGAACGGAACGTTTGAAAAATAATATTGTTTTCAAGTCTGATGGTAATACAGTATTATTACCATCATCATCTATGGTAATACATGTATGCTATCAATCACCAGCAGATGGCAGCCTAACTACATCCATTGTATTTGCCCCATATGAAATGGGCAGGAAATGGTAAACTATACCACTTAACCATAAATATACTTCAACGTATGTTGCCCAATCGTGCCACTAACACTAAATCATTTGTTACAAAAAAAAACGTACATTTCAACCATCAGATCTCTTACTCCACATGAAGTTCTTTTAGTTTCTATTACACAGAACGTCGGTTGTATACAATGAGCTGTCACTTAGACGTCTTTCCAGAGCGAAAGCATAGTCTAACATGACCGACCTCTAGTGGCCGGGAGAGAAACTGCACGTTTTATAAATTCCGTAGTTATACCGTGGGAGATCAATACCGCGTTAAGGCTCCGATTCCAATTATTTTCCCCATGAGGCCACATTGTAAACTGAAAATATGATGTAAATTCTGAACTAATATGACTTGTATTTCTTTATTAAACAACATTGTTTTGACAAACTAGTACCAATATAGACTATAGTTAAGCAATGAAAAAGTGAGGTTACCTACAAAAATGTAATTCATTGAATACCATTTTTGACAAAATCCATTCACTAAACACATTTTGAGGTTCATTTACTCAGAGGAACCGTCACTGAATATCATTGAATTGTGAAAGGGAAAGAAAGTGAGACCCAAGTTTCCTTAACATTCTCACACGGCATTTTTAATTCTCAACTCTTTGTTCAGTACGAGATATCTCGTCTCTGCGGTTGCGGCACTGTGTTTTCAAACAATATTTTACTTGCTCCTCACATACACATTAGAAAGGTCGGGCCACGTTCCTTTCATTAATGCGATATCCTAGCGCTACATCCAATATCTATCTTCCTGTTCCTCACACACACATGCGCACCCGCCGCTCCTCACTAGGGGTGAGCTGATTTCACATCGTGATGATCACGGGCCAACAAAATTGTGTAATGGCGGCACGATGGTAAGAAAGACAGTCTGTTTTTCGTCTTATTTTCTTTTACTCATTAATTCTTTTAAAAAATATGAGCCCACCAAGAGAAGGCAGAGAGGGCATGATTTTCAAAAAGGATTTCTCAAAAATACGTACAATGTCAAATTGTGACGGCCAAAAATCAATTGACGATGAAAACGAAAATCGACACCCTACTCCTCACTCACCGGACCTCAGACACAAATATGCACCACTCCTCACACACAGACCATAGCACTGAAATAGGAGTTGGTCGGCCGAGCATTTGCATGTAGTACACTGTGCGGCACGTGTGCGTGAGGTGCCTGCGTGTCTTGAGACGTGCGCCACACAATGCCCAGGTCTGATCTAAAACCTTTAGTGGAATGATTTCATAAAAGCATTTACTGAAATAAAAGGTTGACTATCCTTTTAACCCCCAGGAAATTCAAATCAGACAACAAGAACCCCCCAAACCTTTTTTCTTTTACCTGAGCCACCAAGGCACGGTTCTCCACGAGCTTGCGGAAGACCGTGGATATCTGCTCAGTCCACACCATGTTTGCTGGCACACCTATGGAGCGGTCATAATTGTGGTCATTATTGACAAGCATTACAGACTACACTCGCCAGCAATAAACACTGCATTAGAGTTAACCATTGTGATGTCACTATGACGACACAGCAAAAACAGTCAAAGCCAAATGGGCCGCTGGGCTGAGCGAATCGACAAAAACAATCATTGATGAGCTTGCTGTGTAAGCAAGGAGACTTCAGTTGCTCCCCCTGTCTATTGATAGAGGTGCAGCCGCTTGAACCAATAAGTTAATCTGAAATAGTTAATAATTCCTACGCCGCTACACAAGCATAGGCACACAGTTCATGTACAACATTTAGAATTTAATGGAGAACATTGATCAACGAATAAACAAAACTGGGAATGGACGCTTATTACTCTCGCATCTGACTACCACGTCATCACCAAACAAAATAGACATTGGCCCGCCCAACTTTCTTTACCCTGTGCGCTCTGTCGGACAGCCAGGGCACCAAGTCATGCATTTTTCTATAATGAAGTTAGCTAAATAAATTCATTCAATTAATTTTAGCCTTATGCTGGACAGTCACAGTATAACACCAGCAAGTAGCGGAAACACTGCACCGTTGTCCCATTGTTGTCACACACACATTTTTTTTTTTACTAAAACCGCTGATGAAAATTAGAACTGACAAAAATCAGACTAAGACGAGCCAAAAAATGTATTAAAACTAAAGTTCAAAGTTAAAGTTAAAAGTTATTAAAACTAAGCAAGATGGAGCAGACTAAAAGTGACCTTCTCATTGCCAACTTGGTCTCCATGACTATGACTAAAAATGAATTCCAAATGGGCGCCAGACATAACACTGCTGGTTGGGAAGACTATTTAGAACTAACTAACGGAAATTATTTGTTTGAAATGATTTGATTAAATTGATTCTGTTCAACTCGTTCAACATGAAACCACCCCAAATGTAATAATTTAAAACATTTGAATAAAAAAAACAAAAATGTTCACATTCAAATGTTGATGAATTTCCATTGCAATGGCCATTTTATTATATTTTAATGAAATATAATGGGAATTAATTCACCTATTTATTCTCTTGTAATTAAAAATGCACTGTTGTTCAGTGGTTATGGAGCACGCCCCCAGACCATAGGTCGAGCAGTGCCATGGGTTCTCACCCCCTCTCCGGCTTTTCTGGGATCTCAGTTTCCGAACTGCACATGATGCTCAAATGCATCAATAATTTGTCTCCATAATCGGATCGTTCCCTCTAAATTGTGAAAAGTTGCTCTATATCTTGCCGATAACAGCCACATCTGGAGCATGCTGGATAGGACGGCCCACTTCCAGCAGGTCTTGACTCACCTGCCAGCTGAGCAGTGATGCCCTGAAACGGCAGCTTCCGGAACTCGCGGATGAGGGTCCTGACCTGGGAGGAACTGACCAGCTCATAGCCTCCGTAGTCTAGCTGGTACACAGACACCTGGCCGGTCGACAGCACTCCCTTCACCTCCACACGGTGCCAGCTGGGGATCACAGAACAAACGTGGTTGGACATTCATGTGTGGCAACATCCAAAATGGGGATTCCTAATTTTTGTCCTTTTTCTTTTCTCACACTTGCTACTGAAAATGCGATACTTCAGAGACGTTTATGACACAAGTGACATTTCCCGGCGTGGCGAGACCCAACTAGGCATTCTGGCATTACCTGTGCCACACAAATATCACAATATATCTGAGCGGCACTCAGATGCCACTTAGGAGGTGCCCATGGAGACAGTCGTCACAATTTAAAGAGGAAAACACAGAAAATGTATACTGAGGGGACGCGGTGGCAGATTGCTTATAGAGCGTTCCCCCCGCACCATAGGTCGAGCAGAGTTGCGGGTTCAAATCCCCTCAACGGCTTATCTGCAAAGTCCACCCCCCCCCCCCCCCTTTATCCCAGTTTTCGATTGAATACTGTCTATCTCTCAGTAAATGAAAGTGGGCTTGTGCCCAAAATATAACAAAAAAAAGATAAAAAGAAAATGAATAGCCAAATCGCTGCATAACCAGTTTGCGAGTTGTTACATAATTGAAGTTTGGTTCCACAAAATAAAATGCAGCGCTTTTCAATTGCTTCTATCCAAGATCAGGATAAAAACTTTCAGTATGAATTTTTGGTCACGTTTTCTGTTAACGGCAAGCTGCAGCCTTGCCAAAACAATAGTTTACCAAATTCACCGTCAGCGAACCAGGGTGGTCGTTGCTGGAATGCTCCAACTAACTATAGGGAGGAAAAGCATCTGTCAGGGCAGACCCTGTGGGAGGTTCTCAGGGAGTATTCCAAGTCAAAACCCAATATGGACTGTCTGTTCAGCTTTAATCAACCAGATAAGTGGAAGAAGTAGTTAGCAAGTTACACATAATAACGCAGGTATTGGTATCTGCTCATTTTGAGGTATTCTTAAGACAACAAAAGGTGTGCACGCGTGTAGAGCCTACTCATTGTCCACTTTAGCAGCATAAACATCTCCGACGTTCAGGACTGGAGGCTCCTCAGGTACAGAAGAAGCCTTGTTGTAGTACAGCACCATCTCCCCCATTAGCACCACCAGCTTGTAGACGTCCTGCCAAGGCTGCACCACAAACTGGCCTGGGTGGTAGGCTACAGGCACGTACACGTCCAGACTCTGTCCCACCTGAGAACATACAACCATCATGGGGCTCAATAACAGACTGTATATAAAGTAGACGCAGCGTGCATGACGTCATCCCATTGCTTTCAGCCATTTTTTTTGGGCCCGCCGTCTGCGCCCTGCCATTGCGAGTACCCGTATATCCGGTATCGGGAGAGATAGAGAGCTATACAGTATATGAGAGAGAGACACCCACAAACGACTTCTTCCGGTGGTACTGTCCGCTAGGGACGTCAACGACAGAGTCAGAATGAATGGGATCCTATGGGAGCTGAAATAAAAAATATTAATGCCAAATCTGGCGCGTTTGTGGCGACCTTTAGTGCTGCCCGTTGGTTAGCTGGAAAGCACGCATATGCCTTAATGGTGCGGTGAGTCGGTGGTTCGAATCACGCCACCGACGTATTTCCCGCATGTCTGGCCCCATCTTCACCTGTTTCCGGAGGCCTGCTAAAATTGGTGTATTTCTATTGTAAATTCCATAGGCTCCGTGCTTTTGGTAGCCAACTCTGCCCACTCGAATAGCAGAAGCACACGGAAGTCGGCACGCCGGCTGAAGCGAATGCAACGTCCATATTTATATATAGACTATGGGCTCATTTGAGCCCATAGTCTATTTGAGTGCCACAGTCTATTTGAGCCCACAGCCCTATTTGAGTGGCAAAAGCCACTCAAATAGGGCTGTACCACAGTGTATCACTATGTCCATTATTTGCCTTTATATAATGAATGTAAAGTAGTAAGGTATACCACTTCAACCATACTTGATACCACCAAAATGTCTGCTACCGCCAAGCCACGAAGTCACGTGTAACAGCCCTATTGCGATCATTCATTCTCATGAAAAAAAAATCCATGCATCCAGTTTTCCCTGACTTGCCAAAGGATTTGTAACGTAAGAAATTTCTATTTTGAAATTTGCTATTCTGATTTAATATTGCTAATGATAAATTCCCCATTTACTATTGCACCCATACTTGGGTCAGTTGTTTGTTAGATGTATTTATGACATTAAAGAAATACTTTGTGCCGCCATAATAAATTTCATATTTTTGGGGGGTTATTGATATGTTTACATTTCTGGCTTTTCAGGATACAAAGTTTAACCCAAAGTCCAGAAGGGTGGTGTTTACGCAAGTTTGCCATTGTGATGTCAACATGGTGCCTTTGCTGAGACAGCATGAATTGACAACCAGAGCGGAACAATATCAGAGTTCAGCAGGGGAAACGCATGGATCAATAGAAAACATACATAGAACACCATAACAATAAGAACTGAAATCATAGGAAGAAGAATCAACAGTTCTCCATGCCATTATTCCGTCTAATTTTTCTTGGCTTAAAGATCATCTAGAGACTTCGGTTTTGCCGCACACTGTTTGCATCTTTTCATTTCCACTGCAAGACTATAGTCATAGTTATATTAGGAGCAAACGCAAGACATTTATAGAAGACTTGATACCATGTCCCAGCACACCTGAAATGATCAGCGTCCCAAAAAAACTAGATTCTTTTTGGTCAAGATTGTGTGTGTTAAACTGCTCAATTTCCACACCACTAGAGGTGCAACAATTTAATTATGAAACAATAATCCATGAGAAAAGAATTATGTTCAAATGACATGTTTGATATAATATCATTTATGTGAATACCAAATGTAAACATGGTTATAATGAAAGTCAATCATAGATGCATTGTAATGAGTGTGTCATAGAAAGATTGTTCATTTTCAAAATGTGCTCTGGATGTAAATATTTTGAGAATTAAAAAAAAAAACAAGTTTAGTTGACTAATTGTTTCAATATACAATATGCTTCAGTATACGTTTCAGTATTCAATATGCAAATTATCAATTGACTATTAAAATAAAATACAATCAGTAGTTGCAGCCCTACACACAGCAACACAACAAAGGGTGGGCAATATACTACAGCAACACCGGCGGTGCACTCCCTTGTGGTTTTCCCGCTGCGATCTCACTACAGTTTTTTAAAATATACATTGAACTATAAAGTGGAAAAGCCGCAAGCTTAACTCGCCCACTTGAAAATGAGTCCAGCGCATTTTGACCCCTGGTCGTGTATATGCACACTCATTGAATCTGCAACTCCACGCCTCTTCATCTAGTTGGTGATTTGTTTTAAATATTTGTCCCCCCGCCCGCCCCTAATGTTTAAATTCTTAGAAACTTGCATGCAAGATAGGGATTAGGGCAGGCTAGTGTAGCAAGCACCCATCCCTCATGAAAAAGAAAAAAAAAATATTGCAATGGTAAATAAAAATGAATTCAGGGCAAAGTCCTATAGACGACTTCGGGGGGTACTTCCGGTTAAATTTGCACTCGGAACGTCACTTCCAGTGACATTTGTTTCGACGTGTTTTGGGCTATTTTTCAACAACATGTCGGTGGGAACAATGCAATGCGTTCTCATTCTTTTTGGAATTACTGGTAGAAGCAGTCTATTGGTTTAGAAGAACATGTGGCCACTAAGTGAGTAAGTTTAAGTCGGATTTTGACTGTATTTCATCAATATTTATACAAAATTGTGAACGAAGCAAGGGGAGCGATTTCTAACTACTGTTCACAGACCGACATCTAGTGGTCGGATTTTGAACTGCTGCGTTTTGTGTTGACATAGGCAATAAGGCACCGGAAGTGACCAACAGAACGGCAGAAAAAAATGACTCCCCACAGTAAACCTGTCTATACACAACACATGCCTTGTACATTTTTGTCTAGATTATTATTGTTGTCATTATGTTGTTCTTCACATTCTATTTTTTCTGAGACAACGAATAAAACCGGGCATTAGTAAAGCATCAAGCTAGCGATCACATTTCTAGGGAAACAAAAGACACGCTGACAACTGACCGGTGGAAGCTCCACAGAAGGAGGCAACACAAGGGGTTGATCGGCTGCCTCTGTTGACCCAGGTTGGGCAGGAGACTGGCCATTCTGCTGCTCTGCTTTGGAGCTCTCTGCCCCTGGACACAGACAAGCACCAGATTGGAAACAGCTTGAGCTGCAATTGATTCATCATGATTGATTATTTAAATAATCGTCATCTAATTTGATAATCGCGTTAAAAGCGATGGTATGTTTTTGTGAAAAAAATGAAGTAAAACCCAATCGCCGCAGTGTGTAAAATATCTACTAATCTGCTTAAATACCAAGGCCTGGTAAAAAAATTGCCTTTTTCTCAAAAAGTGGTCAAGTGGAGTTGGGAGGTTTTGCATCTGAACTCTTCATATGTTATTCCCAATACCAGACGACGTGTAAGCTTGGGGGGAAACCCAATATGTTATCATTTAGCATGCAAGAGTACTTGCCAAACAATGGAAATGTTAGCAACAAATGGAGATATCAAAACAGCAAAATATATGACAAACTTAATACTTAATGTTCCATTTTCGCTGTGTATATATGTGTGTTTTTCTGATTCCCTTAATGTTTTCTTTTGTAGAAAAAATGAAAAATTGCACTAATGTTGATGTACAAATTGCAATTGCAGAAAATACTTTGCTCAATAAAAAAATGTTGAAAAAAAAAATTAAAAATTATTCAACTGAAGCGATTAATCGATTATCAAAATAATCATTAGTTACAGCCCTAGAAACAACAGTAAGGAATTCCCATTTGTATAAAGCAGCAAAGCTGGGGGGGATACATAGACTATATAAAAATTGACAGCGCATTTGTTTTGATGTCCGTGCCTACTTCCGGATTGGTATGGGCCTCAGGCTGATGGAGCCTAGTCTCAGAAAACCGGGGCCTATGGGAATTCCAATACAAATATTCCAATCTTAGCAGCCTGTTTTAACCTATTTAAAGATCTTTCCTAATTGATTGTTTAATGTATATTGTCGGGATAATTACGGTTAATTGTGTGAGGGGGGTCATAATTTCACAGACGCGTTACATTTGGCGTTAATATGTTTCAGCTCCCATACGATCCCATTCATTCTGACTGTCGACAGTACCACCGGAAGAAGTCGCGTGTGGGGTGTCTCTCTCATATAGTGTATAGCTCTATCTCTCCTTGTCCCGGATATACGGGTACTTTCAACAATGACAGCGTGCAGTCGGCGGCACAACCCGAGTTCATTCACAGCAATGGGATGACGTCCCATTGCTGTAAAGTAGATGCATGCTGCAGCTACTTTATATACAGTCTATGGTCTTTGTCTCGTGTTTTTCTTTTAATTTCTAGAGTATCTGTTTATGTTTGTATGTAAAAAATGAAAAACTATTTTTAAAAAACCTGGTTCCAGAGAGGAGGCGTTGTGGCTCGACAGCTCCAGGCTGCTCAGCCGAGACAGCTGCAGGTTGATGCTCTGCGTCTGCTCAGGATACAACTCGACAGACAGCTCCGGCTCGCCCTCGCTGCCCTGGCCCATGGCCTCCACCTGAAACCACCAGTCATCATAGCGTAGCAGTTGGATCAGTTATCATGAAATAGAATTAGCTTCATGGGTAGAATAAAATGTTCTTTCTTACACGGAAGAAATACAAAAATCCTCCAGACCTGGCATCAACAGTATCAGCAAGTGGCTTCATCGGCACGACTGGACAATATTTTCTAGGACGACTCCTACCCCTGGCTGCCATTGTGACAAAGAGTTGATGTGCCCTCCTCCCCAGATCCACTTATTTATGACAATATACTCCCATATGGACACTTTTTTTGGTTTTCTGACTTTGATACCTCCAATATCCAATGTTGACATTTGTTTTCTATGTGGATGACACTTTTTCTCTTTTGATCTTTTTTCTCTTATGGCTGAATCAAAGTCAAAGTTAATTTATTGTCAAATGTACAGTTCATAGGACGCAACATGACATGAAATTGCTGCCTTCTCTGACCTCCCCGGTGCACTAGCTAAAAACATCAAATCACTACATTAAAACATGGATTAAAACATACATAGAAAAAGATTGTCCAGTGTCATTGTGCAAAACACTGCATTAAAAGTGCTTAGTGAAACTACATCTTTCTATTGTCTTTTTTTTTTTTTTTTAGTCTGCAGTGGTGCCACGTTTCCCTTTATTTCGGACATTGGTGTCGACATTTTCACTTATGTTGTAGAGTAGGGGTGTAAATCACACCTATCATGGCGATTTGATTCAGTATCGATTTCCTGGCCCAACGATTCGATTTTTTTCGATACTCAATTCACCACGATACGATTCGATACAATTCAATTAATTGTGGGTTTTTTTTCCTGACAGGCTAGACAATGTTTCAAATTTGAAATAAATCAACGAAAGCTGTAATATCATTATACATTTTATTTGAGAAACAGCAAATAACAGAAGCAGCAAAGTTATTCTCCACCTAGGCCTATGACAACCTCATTCACTGAAATAGAATGTCTGTATATTAGGGGTGCAACGGATCACGTTGATCCGAATTTCGGATCGGAACAGGGGGAACGGTTCGGATCATGCCTGAACCGCGGACTAGGCGCGTGCGTGTGCGGCGCACACCGCTCCGCTGCGCTCCAGTTTAAAACACGACTCTGCCTGCCCCATACAGCCCCGTGTAGCAGAAACGAGAGTGTATGTGTGTGTGCGCGAGCGTATGGCAGTGTGTTCTGTTCGATGGCACTATCCGCCTGTCATAGCGAGCGTGTGTGTGTACGCGAGCGTGTGTGTGTGTGTATACGCACACAAGTTTGTGTGCCCGTGTGTGCGTGCGCGCGCAGTCACAGCTGTAGCGCGAGTATTTCAACACTATCTGTCTCTCTGTCGATCTCTGTGTCTCTCTCTGCTTCTCTCTCTCCCCCACTCTCTGTCTCTCTCCCGGCCTCTCCCCCCCCCCCTCTCTCTGTGTCTCTCTCTGCCTCTCTTTGTCTCTCTCTCTCTCTCTCTCTCCCCGTCTCTGTCTGCGTCTGTCTGTGTCTCTCAACTGAATAGTTCAGAAATGCAATG
>OMKY01218069.1:0-20900 GCA_900302395.1 Bregmaceros cantori | reverse complement strand
AGATACACACACACACACACACACACACATTTTTGCTCAAAGACAAATGAACAAGCAGACTACCACCCATGCGCGCACAGCTACAAACTGAGTGACTTATCATACGCGTAGAAAAAAAAAATGTGACGTGAAGTGAATTAGTTATTATTACGCTGAGTAAAACTGATGTGGAATGTGTCGATGTCTGGCGGTTAAAGTCAACGAGGCGTTGCGGGGCGAGATGCTTGTAATGACCGGCGTGTCCGTCTCGTCAAGCCGGAGCCTCCTGTTTGATGGAGAATACATAATAAGAGAGCTCATTAAGAATGACTCGGGCCACTTTGGGTTCAACTCCGACCGACATCCCAGCAGACGTCAGGCAGCCGGCCGAATTAATGCACTCGTCCTATAGGGGGCGGGCAGCGAACTGTGGTTTTTTTGCTATAAGCGGTGGTGGCCAGTGCAGTGCTGAAAGAGAATGAGTCGGCTAGTTAAGTTTCAAGAGCATGCGATGTGGCATTTTAGAATAAATACTCTGAAAGGAAAATTTTCTATGATTTTTGGTTGGGGTAATGTACACATACACTCTGTCACGGGTTGGACACTGACTTCTAAAGTTTAAGTGCATCCAGTGATAGGAATGCAAGCAGGGTTATAAATTGTTCTATTTTAGAATGCAATTAAATCCTTTATGGTAGACATAAGAAAGGGACGAATAGGACACGGACAATGGAGTTTATAGGTGCGGGAACATTAGACTAGGGCTGCAACTAACGATTATTTTAGTAGTCGATTAGTTGCCGATTATTAAAACGATTAATCGATTAATCGGTTGGATAATTTTTCCTTTTAAAAATGCCCCAAATTCTTACAGCGAGCGACTATTACAAGAAATGAAACCTGTTCACTTGAAATCTAGTCAAATGTGGCTCTCTTTTTACCATCTAATGTACAAAGATTAAGTTACGTCCTCTGACAACAAAGTTATGTGTCATTTATACCAAAATATTTTCATGGTTTTCTTCATATTCAAGTGTTTTTAATCAATTATGGCCATTTAATGTTTCATATTTTCTGAAATTATGAAGGATTATCACATTTCTGTGGACAAATGGGGAAATATCAGCTCAAACCTGCTGACAATAACAACAATTCAATTCTTTGCTGATTATCAATTATTAGATTAATTGTCGATTCATTTTATAATCGATTAGTCACCGATTAATCGACTAATCGTTGCAGCCATCAGACAATGAACTAGTGTCTGTATTTAAAAGTCCATGTATTCCTCCATGGAGGACGTATTCATCTCAGCTTGGACAGGATCCGACAAGTGGGACTCGGATAGAGGAGATAAGAAGAAGTACACACGAAGATCAGCTCAAGCAGTCCAAATGCTGAAGTATAATCCAATGAGTGTTTGGGAATTCGTCGTCAGGTACAGACGACACAAAGATCACTCCACAAGTGCGGATGTGCGGTCCACGCCCAATGCGTGGTCGCATCTCGTTCCCTTGGCTCAGTTCACGTCCCACGCAGCGTCTTGGGTTCACTTCCCTCCTTTAACATTTGCTGCAGGTCCGACTCTGATCTCAAGTCATTCTTAAAAAAGGACTTAGGAATGTTTGCTGGTCACAACTAATGACACACAATGGAGACACTTCGCTGTTGAAACAGTGGCACAACCGACATAAACCGCCATAGAGCTAGTATTGGTGGAAAAACTCACCAATGTGTTTCATAACATCGAGGGGCAGTCCTCAAGCGTTGTTCCTCACTCTCTCCTGAGAGAGATAGCGACAGGATTCAATCAGAAACTGGGATGAAGAGCCGGGGGAGAGACGCCGTAGAGGGCATGCAAACACACGTTGCTGTTTGGCCCGTGACTCCACTTTTGCCTTGAGTCGAGTTCATTTCCTCCAGTGCACTTGAAGCGGAAATGAAACAGTTTGGCCGCAGCCCATTAGCATTGCTCTTAGCACACCTAATAATAGAAATAAAAATAACAGCAATTCTCCCCAACCCATCCACCCGAGCATCTTGGATAATCTCTGTCGTCCGCCGTGAACGAGTGATTTCAATGGACGTAGATCACAAGGTACAATGGACATTGTACATGCTGCACACCGGCGTCGGGTGGCACACCCGATTCCTCATACCCCACGATGCCGTTTCTTTTCTCATTCACGTGTGTTCTTTCACAAACCAACACAATGTCATTGTATCTATCCATCTTAGTACCTATACCCGTCAACACTTGTTCCATGTGTATGCGACGAAGCATGAATGCATGACCTTGGGGATGGAAAGTTATTCATAGCGTACTGTGCAGCTCCTTAGTTCCGGGTTACAATATAAGGTCTCCCCCAGGCCAGCTATTACGGCTATTAGCAGCACCAAAGAGGCATACACATCTACACTCACACACAGTGGAGTCAATGAGCCGTTTGTCATCTTTTAAACACATACACACATACACACACATCTAGCATCAGTGGCTTGCATTTTTCACACACACGCACGGCCGCCGAAGGCCGTGCTGACGTCCCCTACTAGTGTGCGGCCTTCGGCCTGACCTCAAGGAGCCCTGTGAACTGAGTTGACCCTGGCCTGGTAATTATTCCGCACTCAAGGTTCCTGTACCTGCACAGAATTTAAACCTGATCATTATTCCTTGCTCCCACTTCTAATGCCGATTATTATATTTCTGTAAGATTCCACCTGATGTGGTAGCATTAATAGTTTGTTGAGTGAAATTATTTATGATGCCATCAGACGGGAAGTTATTTTTTAATTAATAATTTTAATTCTTTTTTGAGAGCAATAGTGACAGGATTAAATCGGAAACTGGGGTGAAGAATCGGGGGAAAGACACTGCAGAAAAGCCAGAGAGGGTATGAGAACCTGCAGCGCTGCCCGACCAGTGGTCTGTGGGTCACGCCATATATAACCACTCTGCCACCGCGCGCCCCCTACGGTGCTGTAATTTGATGGGAAAGATTCAGTCAGTTGCATGAAGTGGAACACTGAAATGTAGTGTTGAACTTAATGTTAGACGCATTGCCATAGTTTGTTTTTACCATAGTTTCACTGACATTCATTAGTTCAGGGAGGAGACAAAAGTTTATCGCAACAGGAAAATTGCTGAATCCAGCAGCAAGCAAATACTGACTTTTTTTTCCAATCTGTGAAGTTCCATTATGCGGGGGGAAGTAGGATTCCCTCGTTGGCCCAAATTATCCAAAGACATCCACTCACGCTCCAGTGAGAGAATAGAGGTGTAGCCGGGAATTGCATTCTTTACGGCTCAATAAATGCATACCCCTACGGTACGGGACCTTCATACTCAGACACTGCCCCTATAGACGGGTTTACCCGTGAAACACTGGTGGGAGTCATTTTGTCCCGCCGTTCTGCAGGTCACTTCCGGTGCCTTGTTGTTGCCTATGCCAACTCTGGTACTGGACCGAGGTCCGAGCACACAAAACACACAAAACGCACGGCAGTTCAAAATCCGACCACTAGGTGTCGCTCTGTGATCAGTTACACATCACACCACTCGCTCCGTTCATAATTTTGAATAAATATTGATGAAATACATTCGAAATCTGACTTAAGGTTACTCACCGAGTGGTCAGATGTTCTTCTGGACCAATAGGTTGGCTGCTTCTACTAGTTATTCAAAAAGGAATGAGAAAATGGAACAAGTTCCACTGATTATTAAATCATGCGTTTGTGGGTCACAGGTCCGCACGAGAGCATTTGGGTGTTGAAAGGCACACCGCAAGTTACCACCATCCGTTTTAAATAACCCTGTAGGTGTGTGTTCCCACCGAATATACATGTTGAAAAATAGCCAAAAATACAGCAAACTAAATTACACTGGACATGACGTTCAGACACCGGAAGTACCCCCCGAACTCGACTATAGAATAAAGAAAAAAAAACACCAATGGATTGGTGCCTCTGGATTAGGATGAGCCATTTTGGTGCTAAATTCTGCTAAAAGGACAGATAGTGAAATATGATAATGGATTAAATAATGGAGAATCCAGATAATCACCGCTGGTTACGGAACTCACAACAAAGTCAAATATTTATAAATAATTTAGGCAGAAACACACACAAATGATATGCCTGTAGAAGCACAGTCCGCTATAAGCGAAGACAGTGAAACACATATAACATTGAGGACTAAATGTATCCAACTTTCGTTCTCTCAATTCCAATTTACCAGCCTTCTCTGTCTGCTCTTCCGGTCGGTGGCATGATTGTTGCGGGTGGTCCCTGGAGCGGATTAGAGCAGTGTTATGATAGTGGAGTCTGTAAATGGCTGATGTCTTGATATGCAGCGCGGAGGATGTCGCCCGGAAGCTAATTAACCCCTGTGTCCTCCGTCCCGTCACCAGGGAGGCGGCGGAACGGCTAATGCTAGCGCCGCTAATGCCACTAACACAAGTAGCATCGCTAATGCAGCTAACGCCACAAAGACTGCCAGTGACACTCGTGCAGTTAGTGCGGCTAACATACCCGCTGCTTCCAAGAGTTACAACAGGCACTGTGGAATTTAGCAACGCTAGCTTAGCTCACAGCCCTCATCGAGGGCAATGGTAACTTTGTTAGTGACACCAAAGTTACCATTGCCGACAATTTACCCACAGCATGTCTTCCTCTTCGAGCCGGATAGATGTTAACAATAATTGCTGTTATACATGAATATATTTTGACATCTCTTCCGTTCAGCCGGCACTCCTTTTTAGCAGCAGCTAATATTGCTCTAAGCTAGCTGAAGCCTCCCTACATTCCAATGGCTAAGCGTAAAATATCCAGACGCTTGTATTTTAACAATAGAGAATGCTGTGTCTCATGCCACTTGCCACCGCTTTTGTCTATCAGGAAACAAAACTCACATTATTCGCCAGTTCTAACTCTCTCTTTTCCCCCCTCCATTGTAAGCTGTTGACTGCCCAATACTGTGATCTGCGATTGGTCGACTCTCTCGCTCTCTCCTCCTTGATTGGCCTACCATACAGTCCTTCAAATCATGCTGTGCTTGGATTGGTTGTTCAAAGTGTCGTGTGAGATAATTCTCGTTGATTGTAAGAATTCATGGTTTTCATTAATCAATTCGCTTCTGAAAATAAACCTTCAGAGCGATTTTGGCTTGCCTTGAACAGAAGTGATGCCACAAGGTTACTACCTCTAACACAAATCCAATCAGTCATAGGAACATTGTTATTAAATAGCTTAGTGCGAGAAAGTTCAATTCAAGTTTCCAGCACAGAACAGGATCCATGATTGTGCACCTTAATCTAGCGTCATTGCTTATGAATGTTATTTGATGAAATTATGTCCGTGGAAAACAATCTTTGTGTACTGCACTAAAAAATGTGACTTGTGCTGGAAGTCACATGCTTTCTCGATCCCCATAGCTGCATTAACTGGTTACGGCGTGTTTCCACTAAAGAGACATTGACATTAATTGGTTTTGTCATTGCTTTCTTCAGATATATCTGTGAACATAAATATTTTTGTACACTAGTACAAACTCAAAATCATGTGTAAGCAAGCCGGAGGAGAGTGGAGGCTGGATGAGAGGTGCACGGTCGTTCAGCTCTGCGTTTGCCGCTGACCTTGGTGCTGAAACAATTATGAACACCACAGGCCTTTTCCAATTGGGTTTCTCGTGGAGCTGCAGTGCTGAACGCATTATGAGAGACGCTGTCAAGACAACGTTGGGAAACTTCAACTTCAACATGAACTAGTTCGAAGTTCAATGCAGACTTTTTATCTGCGCCAGGGCTTAGCCGCGTAGCAGGTTATCTTTTTAGCCGCGTTGGTTTGTCCCCTCGATAACTGAAAATGTTCGGATCTGGATGAAACGTTGCAGAGTTGTTGGAAATGACAAAAGAGAGAAGTGATTCAATTTTGGTGCATTTCTGTAGCCTTTCAGGTCCAGGGGCCGCTGGGAAATGTAGTTGGCATGTTCGCCGGTGGCGACAATAGCAATCGTGCTACTCTACGAGCACTTACATTGATAATGGGTTGCCACACATACTGCTAGCACTAAAAGTACTATGTTTTGTACCACTATGGCGCAGGTTTGCAATCTCTGAGTGCTTCTAGTTTTTTTAATCATTATCTAGTTCATAGGGCTGTTGTACGGTGACATCACAGCTTGGCGGCGGCAGACATTATGGTGGTATCATCGCGGTCAGACAGAGCGATATTTGCATAACATTTAAAAGCGTTTAAAAGTGTTTAATTATAGGGTCCGCGTTGGCCGAGGGGTTATGGACACCGCACCTAACGCGACCCCATTCATGTTAGCGGCGCTGTGTCTACCGCAGCATCTGTAGTGTCGCGAGTTCGACTATGCTCGACTTGTCTGCAATGTCTACCTCCGATCTCTTCAACCCAGTTTCCGACTAATCCTATCCAATAAAGATGGAAAAACGGCGCTGACGCCGGAAAAAATTACTTTAAAAAAAAGTGTTTAATTTTTGATTAATCCATGGCAATATGCTATCAATCACCAGTAGAAGGCAGCCTAGCAACTACGTCCATTGTATTTGCCCCTATATAATGGCCGCGAAGTGGTAAGTAATACGACTTAACCGTACCGTACGAATAGATGTACTTTGCTGTATGTGATTCCAACAGCCCTGTTGCCCTAAACAACGGAATCCCCTCTCCAACTACAATAGAAGCATGACTTCAGCCAACTAGATCCTACCATACCGTTATAGATCGATTTAAAGGTCATCAGCAAGAAAATCCCTTTCCTTTCATGCAATTCAGGATACTGAGGCACCGCTGGATCTCCTGGGAGGGTCTCCCACTGCTCTCCCTTGCGTTCGATCTGGAGTGAGCAGAGCACTACCACCAGCCACTGTTCGGAGCCGCAATTGATTCTTTTTTTATTTTATTATTTTCGTTGAACTAAACAAAAACAGCCCAGCCCCCGGGGAATTGGCCTACGCTGTGCCTGAGCAAAACACATTTCCTGGTGTGTTGTGTTCCCCAGAGATATTCCTGAAAAAATGCTTGAATTTTCCTGTTCCGCTTGGAGACAAAAGGGGAGCGAGAGAGACTGATGTACATTGGGAAAAAGAATAGAAGAAGGAGAGGTGTAAAGGAGGAGCGCTGTAGAAAAAGCGAGGGAGGGAATCACAATAAAGAAACTTCTTGCATGAAAGTTAAAGCACCTTGAAGCCTTCAGTCAATTTCCCACAGTGCATTGCAAACGCCATCCAACACGTGGATGTAAACAATAAATGGTGGACATGTCGTTTACTCTGTGCTTTTCATAATGGAATTTAGTTTAAAAGAGGAGCAGAGCTTGTCCCAGAGTTCGCTCGAATGACGACATTGCAGAAAAGCCTGAAAGGGTATGGAAACCCGCAGCGCTGCTCGGCCTGTGGCCTGAGGGACACACTCTCTAACCTCTCTGCCACCACATGCCCCTCAGAAATATTGTAAAATTTAAATATTGACTTAAATTTGGTATTTACATTAAAAATGAATAAAAAAAAATATGTGCATTCTTCTGCCAATGCTAGTCCAGTAGTAACAGCATCAACAAAAATAGCGAGTAGTTGCTAGCCAGATGCCTTCTTGAAAAGTCGAAGCAGAGGGCGTTGGAGGAAGTGTGTTTGGTGAGTTGGCACTTTGCAAAAACACGTCGAGTTGAGAACACAACATAAAGCTGCATCTAACACAATGGCACCTCAGACCAGCACGGCCAGAGCGGCCCGTGCGGTGGGCACACATACTCAGACAAGTCGGATTCCTAAATTAATCCAGGGCGCCCACACGGACCATCATTAATCACAGCACAACAGACGGTCCGGGAGCATAATAACGAACTTGTTCGTGTGGACGGCCACATTATACGCACATGCAGATATACGGGGATGTGCGAGTCAGCGATAAGCCGCCTGGAACCTCTGTGCGATTATGTATCAGTGTCACACAAATTTTGTTTTTCTTGTACTAGTGTTGCTGCTTGATTAGCTTGACTTTTTCTTCTGCGATAGCGTTATCGCAACTTTCAGAGAAATAACGCAAAGCGCAAAACACCCAAACACACAGCAAACACTTGCACACGAGCTGCAACATTCTACATTGCATGTCATACATTTGCTTTGCAACCAAGAGACATCTTATCCAATATTATAATGCGTTGCCATATTGTAATATACTTGATCTAAGTGATGGAATTATAGTACTGTTCGATGGAAAGCAGGTCCTTCTTTCCCAGATTTTGGGATTAGCCTGAATCGTGTACAGCGTCGCCTGGTGCGTGTTTCTCAAAGTAAATGTTTGTAGTGAGTTGAGTAGCATCGGCCTAGTTTTATAAACAACATTATTCCTTTCATTATTATTATTATTATTATTATTTCATGTCTGATGATTCAAGCCTGTCTTTTAATAGCCCCATTCTGTGATTCTTCATCAATCTTGGCCATTGAGATGAGTGGCTAACTCCAAGTGCCTGCAACCACTTGGAGACACACAATAATTACTAGGCCCCATGAGGCATATGAGGAAATCAATAATAGTAATGATAATAATGTTATTTTAGTCATGTATTTAATCACAGGGAGGAAAGAAATACTGCTCTGTGTGTGTGTCACGAATATTCCTCTTCTTTTGGCAAACACACTTGATTGTTGAGTTGATAGAGAGAGAAAGAGAAGAAGGGAGAGGGGGAGCAAGAGAGAGAGCATGCGACTGGGGGCAGTACAAAAGTAACACATTTACCGCTGCTAATACAACTATTTCACCTCCCAATCCTTCTTCATTCTCTTCCCAGCCCGTCTGTAATGAAGAAAAAAGCTTTTTAAAACCCAGTTTACATTTTTAAAAAATACACCTCTGCAATCATTTTGACGGCAGACAGCTAGATAGGAAGAGAGATAGATAGATAGAAACAGACAGACAGAGACAGAGAATGCCGGTTTAGCGGCTATGAGGAAAACAATGATGGAACCATCTGTATGCTGTGACAAAGGAGAATGGTGTCTGCGTGTGAGTGTACGCACACACAGGCTATGATTATAAGTTCTGAAGTGGGAACGGGAACGGCAGGAAAGTAGTTGGGGGCTGGTGGGGGTGAATGGGGTAGAAAATGATGTATTCCAGTAAGTTTGATGTCACCTTCCAAATAACAGCTATTTAGCATGGCCAGAAACCCCACAGGAGCCATTCTGTTCGCTGTGCTCAATTTTCCCTTTGATAGAAAAAAAAAAGTTTTTTTTTTCTCCCCCACAACCACCGCAGGGGAGTTGAATGGACTTTGAGTGTGTGCGCATGTCTGCTGCTTGCCAGTGTGTGTTGTGAGTGTGTGTGTGTGTGTGTGTGTGTGCCTAAACACTCACATCAACGCTGTTTGACGCAGGGAGTGAGAGAAGAAGAAGAAAACATGTTAAAGTGCAGATGATGTAGTTGTTGAGCTGACGCACATCCTGTACCGGTCACACCATGATCCTCGGGGATTCAGTGATAACTTCTCTTCTCTCAACTCCAAGCTCTGACTATAGCGTTCAATACGGGTGTGGGTGGTGTCGTCACAAACAGCACATCATGCACACCGCACACCTGGAGGCGATCGCCATTGGGCGACCAGCGAGTAAATTGGCTCCCCTTCTCTTCGAAAGGTCTTCGCGGCCCTGGATTCAAGCGTTACGATTAAATTCCCTATGGTGGTCCTAGGTCCCACACCTGGAATCACACCTAAAAGCTATCTCTGTGTGGCGACGCCAGCAGTTCAACTCTGGTGTCTACTCTCTCTCTCTCCCTGATCTGTTCCAGGGTGGACCTTCACAGTTCTGCTCCACCTGCCTGGTTCTACCCTCCATGCTTTGATGAAAGATGAGTACAGTACCAATGACTTTGTTGAGCATGATCTGAAGTTTGTTCACGCATGCTCCAGTACCTGGTCATGTCACTTCATAATATGTGTAAATAAAACTAATGATAAAAGAAATAATAAAAATAATAAAACTGTGTTGCTGTCGGACACACACGTTCGTCATCATAAACTCTTTTTATTTGTGACAAGAGTACACCCTTTGTGCTGTGCGATCCCTTGGGTCCAACTTGAATGCAACTAGCCACGAGTGTTTCTCAAATTGACAACCTTACAATTAAATTAAATGCAATCCTTTATTGCAGGGAAATGTAATTAGGCTCCTCCTGCAATCATCACAGCAGATCTCCATAGATCTCACTTAGATGCCTTTGCTCATCTATGGAAATATGAAGCTCGTAGGGAAAAAAAAAATTAAAATACCAATCTGGCTACTTTTTTTCCCCAGTATTTTCATTTTTTCTTCTGTATACATGTTTGTTTTGTATATTGTCGATCTCTATAGAGGCATTTGCAAAATACGGCCCGTCCACATCTGCCTTTGAGACAATGTTTCGACCATGCACAATTTGATTGATTTTAATGTGTCCAGAGACCCAGGCGCTAATGAGTCATTATAATGCATTCTCTGCCATGCAAATTGCCTGTTAATTCTATGTGATGCATGTAACGTCATTATGCAGCCGCAACATTGCCAAACCGCACTTGTCAGCAGGCATGCAGTCAGCTCTGCTGTTATTTCTGGACGTATGAATGTGTAGAACCGCTTCCTCACAACTATGCAAAATGAGAAGCGTGCGGGATCGGTGCTCCTCCTTAAAAGGACCCGCCGGCCCCTGGATGTTGCAAGTTCTTAACTATGCAAAGGCAACGTTTGCCTTCGTGAGATTTGTTGTGATTTATTTCCAGAAAGTTCCGACCTCTCAAGGCACGTTGAAAGTAAGAATTTTTAAGACCTAGTTAATGCCACATGAAATTAAATTTAAGTACAACTTGACATATTTTTTTTTCTTTCTTTTAAATTATTTTTTGGGAGCAAGCACCATTTTTTTTTATTTATTTATTCATTTTTTTTACATAAAACATCCCTTTCTGCTCCTGTGTAAATCAGAGTTAATCTGTAATTTCTTTATTTTTTAGTATTAAGGTGGCGCATGACAGACGGAGGGGGAGTACGTTGCAGAAAGGGGAGAAGACCTTGTGACGCTGCCTGTACCTGTGAACGAAGTCACAGACACTATACATGTGCTGGATGCGGGTGCCGTACTGACTGCGCCACAGGGCCAGCACTGTAATTGCCTCATTTTAAGTAATGGGTGTTACGAAACAATTGGCGTCGACGCCACAATAAAGACTTTTGAAAATGATATTTGAGACGTTTGCACTTTTTTAAGGCTTTTGTCCATAATCATAGCGTCACACGTCATATAACCTCCACGGCAAAATAATAATTGCTAATAAATGCTAACCATGCCCATGGATAGCAAGCCCCCAAGCTAGCCAGATAGCAGCTGTTTAAGTGTGAGCGATCCTGGAATGGTAACGACAAGAAATGCAGTGATACACACGCCCCAAGGGGATTAATTAGACCTCCATCTTCTATTATGCGCACCTTCTTAAAGTCGAGGCGGGCGGGGCACCAATGTGTGATGCGGTAAAACACACAGCCACACTCATGCTAGCCCTCGCACAAGTCGACGGCACACCCGCGGAGCATTTCCACCTCTCCCCTCCCAATTAAAAGCTTCTTCAAAAGACGATGTTAACGCCCCTTAAGAGGGATAAGGACGGCGGTGCCGGGCGAACAGAGGTTTGACTCCACCGCCGCCCTAGGGAGGTACGGCGCGCTGCTAACGCTGAACTTCAAATGAGTTGTTGTTGCCATCTACCGGGGCGCCGTGACGTCATCCGGTGACACTAGGACTAGGTGAGGTGTGGCCAAGGGCACCGTGTTTGAAGGCACTGTCACAGATTGTAATATCCTACTATTGTTATGGTACAAAATACAAACTAATAAGGACCGTGCTGCCCAGTAGCTCAGTTGGTTAGGCAGAGCGCTGGAAAGCACGCATATGCCTCAATGGCGCGGTGAGTCGGTTGGTTGAATCTCGCCACTGACGTATTTCCCGCATGTCTGCCCCCCATATTCACCTGGTTCCGCTAATCCTAATAAATAAAGCTTGGAAAAAACAGCCTGATTGGGGTGAAAAAAAAACGAATGAGGACTAAGGAATAAGGAATAAGGAAAGAGGTGGAGTTAGAAACTCCTTTAATAGTAGTTAAAGTTCCGTGGACTGCGGTCTGCGACATCCGTGGTTGCGACATCCGTGGTTGTTGTGGCACTCGTGCCACGACAACTATCTTGTGTCTATATCCGGTTCCGTGTTGCACTGTGTTGCCTCAGCGAATGGTTGATCAATGACATACTAAAAATAAAACTATTGATAATCATGTGTAACAGCTTGCGCCGTTCCTAATCCGTTCGGTGTGTGCGCGACTCACCACATCTTAAGACAGGGGCCAGAAGCAGTCGGAATGGGGCCGCCTTGGCGGCTGGCGGTCCACAGGCTGGCGCACTCAGAGCCCCACCGCGGACGGTTGCCGCCCTCCCGCTCCACCCCCCAGCCCTCCCGTAGGTCTGGTCTAGATAGAAGTGGCGGAAGTAGGTGTGTTAACGTCATAAATAAATCCTGAATGTGCTCAAATATAAACACAAAAACAGGACTTACATAAAGGCATCGGTAAATAAAACGTGTTTTGAGTCTCTTCTTAAATGCTGCCATTGCTTTATGTTAAATTCTGAATAAAACAAAAACAGAAGTTTTAATGTAAACACCCACGGCAGAGGCCCCAAGCACCCTCGATTCCTGTTGCCGCAGAGAAAAGCACACAGCAGCCATGGGCACATTCATTAAACGACCGTAGGTAGATAAATGATATTCCAGCTAAACAATAGTTTTGGAAATTACTAAAGAGCTGCAGGAATTTGGCTGACGGTGGATTATTAATATTCCATTTGCATATCTTATGCACACAGAGACCTGACAACATCGCGGAAGCTGATTGTTTCAAAACACCTCCAAACAATACTGAGGAACATGTAACCGAATGCAACACGTTCTGCTAATTGTACAGCTGATATCAATTTGACTATGATAGATTTGATTAGACCTGCAACCATTCATGATAATTGATTATCAAATTAAACTTATTGAATTCAACTAATTGAATAATCAACTAATCGTTTCATTGTTTGGTCTGTCCTCCGTCCTCTGCTCAAAGGTGTTTAATATGTTTAGCCCCACAGCAAAACAAATGATACAATAAAGATAACAAGGTTGGGGTACAAAAAAAACATTGTTAAGAAAAAAACGATTATAAGCTAGCACGGAAGACAATGTTCTTCCATGCTAAAATGGGAATTAAAATGGGAATGTTAGTACACAATCTGAAATAAGTGAAGATCGTGAGACATCAAAATGTTTCCAATTTTAACAACATTTTAAGGCAATCATTCTGATTTTAAAGGAATAATCAAGGGACAAATCAATGAATCACGGGCTGATGAATTGAAAATCATTGTTAGTTGCTCTAGATTTGATAATGATTTAAAGGGCATTTTTGTATTTATTTTTTAATGTATTTTTAAGAATTGATGTCATTCTTAAACTCTAGTACTCAATCTGAGATGTTTGGTAACATTTGTTGATGCTGGTTTTTAATTGGATAATTAGACTAGATTAGGTAGGATTTTAGGGACACAATCTCTCTCTGATATCTCACCAATTTAAGACCAGAATTTGGTCATACAAGATAAAAAGACCGGGTAATAATCATACCATATTAACCAGCAGTGCTAAAGGTTAAATCCATGTTGATCAAACAATGCATGATGTCATTTTGACCTCCCTACAGCAGATACGCAGACACTTCCTGGTCTCAACATGTTCGCCATGAGGATCGAAAAGGGAAAAAAATCATCAGAGCATATCCCTATCACCAGCAGTAGCAGCAAGTCGATGTAAACCATTTTGATCTGAAGGGCACAAACCACTGCAGCAAAACATGATTCCGCTAACACGGCTGTGATTGACTGTTTGCGCAGTGATAAACAGTCGGCTGGTCCCAATTTGCTTCAATACACAACGCTGTTTGTTATGGGTTGTTTTTTTTCTCTCCCTGCCCCATCTAAAATACAATTTCTCCATCTGGCGAGGCAGACTCGTGAGTGTGCGCGCGGCAGTTTGTCCCGTGAACGACACACACTCAGCGAGAGTGTCCCATATTTGTTATTGTTCTTTACGATTCTCCCCTCCACTCCCCCCCACACCTTCCGGGGAGCGCTGCCGCACATATATTATATTACTCCGACAATTATTTTTGCAAATTCAGCCGTTTTTATCACCGGGGCCACCTTTAATAGTATCAAAACTCTGGCATATCCTCCAAGGAGGCGCGGTGAATTACTAATGCAGCAGGAGCCGCTCTCTCGCCTAAGATTTATATGCCGGTGCCTCTTAATTATGTCTTCCTTTTATTTGCTGTGTGAAGCGGGCATCACACAGCCCATAACAAGTACCATTCACCGGTGATAAATCGTCACCATTGGATTGGAGGTGAAAGCTTTAGACCCTGTCAATAGACTTCCGCCACACCTCACTCTCTCTCTTCCTCTTCTCTGAGTATAGTTTCTCTCTCTCTCTCTTTCTTTTTTTTTGCCTTCTTCTCGGCACATGCAATTTATTTGCATTTCGTTTCTCATGACACAATCTCATTGATACTCCGCCTCTCACCTTCACGCTCTTCCACGCTCTCGCTCTCAGGTTCCTCTTGCTATGTCTCAGATGACCAACTTCTGTGCACTTCGTGCACTGGGCTTTAATGCCCTATGTTCCGAAATCCCAATATTATGGGTCTTGAGGGTTAAGCCCTAATCCAATCTCTACCCCAACCCCAAAGGGCGTATTCAGCTGATTGGATGCTGATTGGATGAATATTCGACTAGTCATGTACCAGGACAGATAAACGATGTAGATAACCATCAGAGCAACCTTTGGGCACAGGGAATTTCTATTTTGTGTGTGTGTATTTGTGGGTGCGCGCATGTGTGTGTGTGTCGGAAATTAAAAAGACAGATAAAGTGCAATAATAATAATAATAATAATAATAATGATAATAATAATGACAGAGTGGTGGAGAGGGTAGAATGAGAGACTTGGCTAGCCTAATTGTTGCCGTAAATACTACCGCGTTCACGGCATGGGCAGGCGTGTGTGTTGATTGTTGAGTTAATATGTTCACACACGTCACATACCCGAGGGGAGCTCGCCTTAGCACCCTCGCGGGTTGCCAATGTATCCAAAAAGTAATAATGCATCCTGCCGTTCGTTTGTGCGAAACGGGTCTAGCGCGGCCGGTTTCAGATTGCGCTGATCCGAGTCAGGGCGCGGGTCGAGACCACGTCGTCTAGCAGGGCTCGCCTCGAATGATTTAGCGTGCGCTCGAAGCCGCTTGGTGCATTCATATCAACCGCGACAACACAAAAACGAGTTCCGATTAAAAAACGATTTATTTGCATCACAAAAAACAAAAAGGGTGTGTGCGTGCGTGAAGGGAACAACGCTAGTGAACACGGCTGCAGTCGCCCCCGCTAAGGCTAGCAGCATGAGCTCACGAAAGTAGGCCCTAAGTTATAATGACGCGTGATTTTTTTTTTGCAGACACCGTTTTTTTGTGATGCAAATAAATCACTCTTTTACACTTCTAAAAAAGCGTGTTATTTCCGTGACCCCGGCAAACATGGACCAAAACTGGACAATAACTCTGCTCACCAGACATTGTCGTGGGTAATGCTTGACATTGGTCATGTTGATGCCATACAGATTCTTTACAGATGTAAAGACTATCCCTTTAACGCAACCACATTTTTCAAGAAGAAGATATCATATATGCGCAGATCTGTGAGTAATTCTTTTGTATTTAGATGGTAATTCAGAAGAGTTGCCCATAGCAATGAACGAAGCGGGGTGATCGGTCACAGGCCGTATATATTTTTTTCTGTATTCATTTATTTTCATATCCCTTATTTTCTTGTTGTTCAATACACCCTCTTTCTCTTCTCTCTTGGTTTCCCTCTCTCTCGCTTTCCGCCGCGCCCAAGCGGAAAGTGGCGGCATGTGAAGAAGGTCAACCAAAATGGAGTGGGAATAAGAGGCGGCCGACTGATAATGGAGACAGATATGCATGTGTTTACCCGCCGGTTGTGTGCGGCAGCCGTCCACTACTTTGGCTGACCCTTCCCACAGGAGCAAAAGGATGAATGGAGAGAAACGGCCGCCGTCGCATATCAAAGGCCCGCGGTCAGAAAGGCTTGGGCCAGAGTGACGGCCATTCAGTGTGGAGGAATGAATAAGTGCAGGATGCAGCTATTAAGAAACATGTTTTACACACGCGTGTACATGTTGAAAAAAAACAAAACAAGTTTCTCTTGAGAAGTTGAAAAATAGAAGTCACACAGGTCCATCAGCCTGATCAACACCAAAGTTGTGAGAGCCATCACCAGCTGTGGTGAATCGTACTTCATAGCGTACTTGCTGCATGTCCAACATTTGTTTGAGTACAATTATATTGATGAAATGATGCCACTTGAATCTTTCCTGAAATCAAAATTTCCTCAAGGCTGCTTGGGGCGCAATTTGCTGCTGAAATAAATAAATAAATGAATAAATAATTGAGATTAAGAGTCACAAATCTCTTATTTAGCAAGTGTCTGCTAATATTATCAATGAAAAATGACCCCTAACCATTTAAATAAATCAAACTAAATTGAGTTGGAAGTTAGCTGTGTCCTTGCAACATTAAGTTGGTTTCCACTGACAACAAGTAGACTGCCAATTTGGTCAATTGGGTCTTTTTATTCCACTGAAGCCCACACTGTTTTTGGTGTTATGATGGGGTGATGTGTGCAATGCCATGACTCATAACAGTAATCATTATTCAAACCAATTTCCTCCTCCCTGGAGAGACCAATGCATTCGCCATTAACCGCTCACCTGTGTGTGAGTATAATAAGCTTTTAAGCCGCATCATACTCTTTGGGCTTAGCATGCGGCAATTAGCGGACAAGATTTATCCCTGGGTGATAATTGTTAGCCTCTCACCTCTGGCATTATAATAAATTGAGACAAGTTAGCAACATTTAGGCTTAAACAGGTGCTGCTGCTGCCGCACACCCCGGCATATATCCACAACCGTTCCCCCTCTGCTGTCCGCACGCGCATTGTTGCTAATTGTTTTGCTTGTAATTAAACATTTAAATGTAGCAATTGAATCCAAAGGTCTCTGTGCACTAGCAAGCATAGCGATATAAATGGGTTATTTCCCAGAAGAGAGAGTGAGAGCAACGGTGGGGGGTAAGAGAGAGAGGGAGAAAGTGGTGATGAACGTTTAGCAGAAAGTAAAATAGGATGAAGAAGAACAACATTCAGGCAAAGAGAGAGAGAGAGAGAGAGAGAGAGAGAGAGAGAGAGAGCAAATGAAGGGCGCTTGAAAGGATAGATGAAAGCGGAGCTAATGTGTGGGGAATTACTTGAAAGCCTTTTATTTTAAAAGCTGCGTAATGCAGCACTCATTTCTTTCATGGACAGTTTCATTGTTGTAAGAAAAAACATGCATGTAAAACAGAGCATTGGGGAATTCTGAACACACACACAAAAAAATCCAGCTCATGAATTGAATATGGTCACAAAGGATTGTGTAAAGGTAATTCTACAAAGCATCCAGTATAACAAAATGACAATACCAATTTGGGTCTTGTCATGAGAAGGCTCACCATAGAATTAGTCCTTGAGTATGGAAATGCTCCACCTTGTCCACTTGTCCGTTATCTGTCTCGCCCCGTCTCCCGTCAGCCCATGATCACCGTATAGTTCCGTGGGTCGCCCCTCAAGGTGGGTCAGACAAACTTTCTACAAATTTTCCAACTCTACTTGCCACTCATCCCCTATATTTTTGCATGTGATAATGAAAACCCTTATTAGCACACTACACCGTCCATCTTTTTAAAAACCAACAAGTGAGGATTTGATTATTGAAGTCGGCGGCTGCAAAAATCTGAAGTGAATACATCGAACCTACGAACCTGGTGCAGACAGGTCGCTCAGCCAAGCTTGTCTGCCTTTGTTTCCTAGTTTTTTCCAATAACATGGATTCTTGGCAAACGTGAGTGCGCCCCACTTGCTTTGGGGTTGGCCTTAAAAGCTGTGGTCGCTAAAAGAAGTTTTAGCTGCAAAACGGCATGACATTCAATTTGGCACGGCAGTGGCGCTGCTTCTCAAAGCCTGCCAAACGCATATGTGCCAACACCAAAACTACAGATGCGAACACTTAACACAGGGACACAGCCCGGAAAATTCAACCAAAGCTTTTAGAGAAATCAAAATGGAAAACATTTCATATTTTGGGCCATCCGATATTTAACTGATTGCCTCATCCAGTGTGTTTCTCAAGGCTAATACAAAATGTGGAAAACGTGTGCTATTGGAAATGTTTTCACCAATGGGTTTTTATTTCGGATTCAAAATTAATTTTAGTTGGGCATGAAACAACTCTCTCAAGATCAACAGGTAATGGACAAGGTCAACATAAAGTGGAGAAAAGCACATACGTTATAAAGTGGCATTGGCATAGAATCAGCCCATGTGGTGTGAGAGGTCAATGAGTTCAAATAGCTGGGTCCCTGGATGAACTCCACAGAACAAGACCTTAAGGTCAGGAAGGCACTAGCGTGGAGGGCCCTGAACGTCAAGAGTGTGGTGCTCGAATCTACCCCAACACATAAAACTGAACTTATTCCACGCCACTGTTGAGTCCGTCCACCTGTACGGCTGCGAAAGCTGGACCCTGACACCCACCCCGCAGACGTCATTAGATGGGTGCTACACCACAATGTTGAGAGCTGTTCGGAATGTGGAACGGAGCGCCCGCATAACCAACAATGACCTGTACGGACAACTGCCAAGGCTCAGCAAAAAAGTAGCAGCGAGGGGGATGAGACTGGTCGGCCATTGCCATAGACATCCAGAGCTCCCAGCCAGCAGACTGGTACTACGGGAGCCAGCACATGGGCATCGATCACTAGGACGTCCCGCCCTGAAATATGTGGACATCCTCAAGAAAGATGTGGGACCTGGAAGCTCTTTGGAGTTGGCGGGAGAACCGGGAGGATTGGAAACTCCGATGGAAGCTCGTCTGAGGGCGACCGAGAGTTGTAACATGTCAACAATGCACGGCAAACACAATAAGTATGTTTTCTCCTGCACAGCGATAAACACGCAACGCAGTCCGAAGACAAACACGAAGTCCTCGCGCTCACTTTCAAAGAGGTCCATGGCCAAGGTCCAGCCTACATCACCAAACTCATACGGCCCTACGTCGTTCACATACAACTGATAGGTGATTTTCAAGAACAATGCCTGAGAAGCCTGACCAGTCCTACATAAATGAAACCCTTATGTGACAAAATGCAGGCACACGTGCACCTTGCATACACTATTTTATTGATGCCACCAACAGTCTTTCTGAACCCTCGCACCACTTGTACCGAGAGATGGCAAAAGTACCCACATTTTTTCTTACTCAAGAGTAAAATACATTTGTGAAAAAAAGTATTAATCCAAATGTCTACTCGAGTAGAGTAAAAAGTACAGGCTCAGAACTGTCTGCCATCGGAGCGACAAAAAAAGTAACGAGTCTGTTTTGGGAAAAGTAAGGAGTAGAAGTACCGGTATTTATGTTAAAAATCTTCAGAGTACAAGTAAAATGACGTCATAGAAAAAAGTACTTATAGTACAGATACATGAAAAAAATACTTAAGTACAGTACGTGTTTGTATTTTGTTACTTGCCATCTCTGCTTGTACCCCATGCAAGTGATATGAGACCACAAGCAATCTATTCTCCTTTCCCACCTCTCTTCTAACTTAGCTTATGTTATTTTAGCAAACGTTACAGCGTCGCTCCCACAACAGTCCCGCTCTAGCGAATACTGTATGCAAGCGCCAAGACTTGAGGGAGAATAGATTTCTATATCACACACATGCACACTGTGAATTACAAGGCACAGACTATTGCGCCTTGAGGTGTGATATGGTACCGGAAAAAATACATATTTTCTTGCCGCACGCGTGAATGCACGCACACACACACACACACACACACACTCACTTTAGTTCATTGGAGTGAAAATAAGTAAATGCTTCAAGCGCAATCATTCATTGCACACTGATATATGTACGCAATGGCAATGTTGCAAATCGAAACCAATCTTAACACGCATGCTTACACACACCGAGAACAATGTCGGGTGGAGAGACACTGTCACTTTACTATTTATGGCACGTTAAGATTGTTGTCCGGTCTGTTCGAAAGACCCAATATCAGTTCTTTGTTCCGAAAACGAATGAAGAAACTAACCGTTAAAAAAAAAATATTTTTTCCTTTTTTCATTCTTTTTATTGAGATACAGTGACAGGATTAAAATCGGAAGCCGAGATGAAGAGTCGGGGGGAGACATTGCAGAAAAGCTGGAGGGGTCGTGCGAACCCACAGCACTGCTCGAGCTGTGGTCTGGGGCACGCGCTCTCTAACGCTAGGTTTCCACTACAGAGAGGTCCGTATACTGTCTGTATACGGTCCGTACACGCACGGACCGTCCGTGCGTAATGTCTGTTTCCCTGTCTCTCTCTCACCCTCTCTCTGTGCGTGTGTGTGTGCTCGCGCATGTTTCCCCCGCTGACCGAGATGAAGAAAGACGCACTGGAAACGGCTTTGCGCAATGTCCAATTATCCATGCGTAAAATCACTTTCATCCAAATGTACAAGATAAATATACAAATAATTCAAAATATGTTGCCGTCCAGTGTTGGAGGTGCTGCACTCGCCCACCTCCCCGCCCTCTCGCTGGAATGTATCGGGTCTAGGTGTGGTAAAAAATCATTAGCATACGTTGAATGGGTTAAAAATGAATATTCACTCAAGCCTGGAGTTGT
>OMKY01218058.1:0-13383 GCA_900302395.1 Bregmaceros cantori | reverse complement strand
AGCCTCATCAGGCCACCTCCCACAGGTGGTGTGTCTTAAAGAAATTATCCACGTCACCTGACCCGAGTGGGGTCAGTTCCCGTACATATGGAATATGTAACTGGGTGGAGAGATAGTCTCTGATACGATAGAGAACGAGTACACCCGATACCGATATCGGTGCAACACTATTAAACACTCATGTGTCCTTGGACTGAAAAAACAGTTTATGTTTTCACCTGCGTTGGTTTGTCCCCTCGATAACAGAAATTTCTCTAGCCTGCTTGGCATGAAAAGGGCTATATAAATAAAGTTTGATTTGATATTGACGGGTACGCGATCCGCGTTCTCTGTAATGACGTCACGCCGCGCGGCCGCATCTCACGCACCTGTGGCGAGCACACGGCGAGCGCACACACACAAACACACACCTGTCCGTGTCTTCATCAACGCTGATATAAAACAATCACCAACAACACCTACAGAGAGATGGATGGAAGGTTCCTTACCTGGTTAGTGCACGGGGTGGTCAATGATACGTTTCCATGTAAAAATACGAGTGATGGGTTAGGTCTAACAGCGTCACGTTAATTACGTTACAAACGGGAGCGAGCATGTTTAACATGCCATCTGAAGAATGCAAAGCGTGTCGCACATCACTAGACGTTACGCTATGCAACGTCTAGCGATGTGTGATGTGTGGACGATGCGTTGGTTCTGGCTCGCCAGGCTACTACTCTACGAGCACTTGCATTGATACTGCTAGCACTAAAAGTACTACTTCTTTTGTATCACTATGGAGCAGGTTTGCAATCTCTGAGTGCTTCTAGTTTTTTATGAATATTATTATGACTGGATGTTCACCAGAGTATGTCTGAACACTAAGTCCATGTGTTCATTACTTGCAATGAACATGCAGGGTAGGAAGACAGCCCAGCTATCAGAGAGAACCTGATGGCCATTTGGCTGAACCAGGCTAACTTGTTGTTAAACATAGAAATCTCTATAAAACTAAGAGAAGCCGAGTCCTGGCAATCCCAGTGTGAGGAGCGACCACTTAATAAGTTCCGTTCCGAACGGTTCAGACAGGTCTATGTTTAATGTTTGAGTTCTCGGAACCGTTCCGGCACCAAAATATCGGTCCTGAACCGGTTCGTAACGCAAAAATTTTGTTCGTTATTAAAGTTCCTTATATTCTGCAATGCTAAGTTCCCGTTTCTGCTCCACATAAAATTCTGTTCGTTTTTGGTTTTCGTTTCCGTTCCTTGAACCGGTTCAGAGCCCTGGGAGCAAGTAAACGACGAGAAAACTGTCTTACTTCACTTCTAAGCCTCCCACTGGTGGTGCAGTGGTTAGCACTGAAGGTCCTGGGTTCGAATCCCACCGAGGTCAGGTGGAGGTTTCAAAAAATTATGTTCTAGTTAACATGCTTGAGAATGATATTTCTCTCTCACTTCCTGTACTGTTTTATAACATAACATGTTGGTCCTAGGCAATGACAAGGGTAATCCTGCCACTGGCTTCTGCTCACAAAGAAGAAATGATGACATTTAATAAAACATCTGTCACATCTTCAGGGCTGACAAGCTGCTACAGCTGCATCATCTTCCCTCGTGTTCTGCTCCACCGCTACTTAAACAGTTTAAGATTCATTTTAATTCTCCATGTTTCATCTACAAGTACATGCATTTTTAGAAACAGAAACTAAATAAAAACACATAAGGGGCTCCGTGTAACATGTCCTTATATCAGGCA
Source organism: Bregmaceros cantori (assembly GCA_900302395.1). NCBI lineage: Eukaryota > Metazoa > Chordata > Actinopteri > Gadiformes > Bregmacerotidae > Bregmaceros > Bregmaceros cantori. The sequence goes on along the minus strand of OMKY01218058.1, from coordinate 11,649 downwards.
GGGCTACTGCCTGCATTCAGAAGCACCACTGCTTGTGGGAAGAAACTTTTTTTTAGTCTAGAGGTCCTAGTGCGGCAGTTAAATAATAGGAAAAAAATATAAATGTATCCCTTAACCAATTCTTTTTTGCTAGTTATGCTAGTCGGTGTTGTCACAGTTGTATCTTGTAAAAGTAATCTGTTTCTGTTCCGAAACAGTTGAAGAAATCTTTTTTTTTTGTTTCCGTTTCCACTCCTCATACTCCAACATTCTGTAAAATTCTGATAGTTTTCGTTTTTCGTTCCTTGAAACGGTTCGCAGCTTTGGCGGCAAGCTTCATTTCTTCATTTTATTGACAGCATTAGTGTGGAAGGGGGGCGATGAGAAAGCTGGGAGGAGTGGAGAAAAGACAAAATGGCCCAAACATGACCCAAAGCTGTGTTGCTGACGAAATGGCCTCAGTAGAGTTTAAATGATTGAGTCTGGTGGACTCTCTCGGCAGGTTGGGGGAGACTAGAGAGAGAGCCTGGAGTGGATGAAACATAAACTACGACTCTCTGACATTTCCCACTGAGTGGTCTTTCTGTTTCCTCAGGGCCCTGTACTTCCAACTTGTGTCTTAGACACATTTTACTAAAATGTTCCACTCTCACTCCCTCTCTCTCTCTGTCTGTCTCTGTCTCTCTCACTCCCTCTCTCCTTCCATCTTTCACCACCACCTTCTCTCCGTCTCTCAGAATAAGTCTTCACCAATACACCATAGACATATTCTAGAGCCCTGATATTCTAGAGCCTTGCTATTCTAGAGCCTTGCTATTCTAGAGCCTTCCTATTCTAGAGCCTTGCTATTCTAGAGCCTTCCTATTCTAGAGCCTTGCTATTCTAGAGCCTTCCTATTCTAGAGCCCTGATATTCTAGAGCCTTGCTATTCTAGAGCCTTGCTATTCTAGAGCCTTCCTATTCTAGAGCCTTGCTATTCGAGAGCCTTGCTATTCTAGAGCCCTGATATTCTAGAGCCTTGCTATTCTAGAGCCTTCCTATTCTAGAGCCTTGCTATTCTAGAGCCCTGCTATTCTAGAGCCTTCCTATTCTAGAGCCTTGCTATTCTAGAGCCTTGCTATTCTAGAGCCTTGATATTCTAGAGCTTTGCCGTAGGATTTGTGATGTCACAGTGGCCTTGTACACTACAGGCCAGACTGGGCCAAACAGAAATTTGGCCATCTTGAATTCAGCCATCATGAGCCTACCCTAGAGCATTAATACACTGAATATGTTCAAAAGGTATTGCATTAACAAAACAAACAAACAAACAAAAAATCTGCATTAAATATTAAACCTAATTACATTATTTCCTAAGTAAAAAGTAGTCATCTAAATAGTTACTCAAATAAAAGTGAGAAAGTACTCCACCAAAAAGTTACTTAAGTAGCGGAAGTACTGAGTAGCTTTCAGTAAAAGAGCCTGAGAGAGAGCCTGAGAGAGACTGCGAGAGTGCACCTGAGAGGGAGAGAGAGAGTGTCCGAGACCGAGTAAGAGAGCATGAGAGAGCGCCTTACGGGGAGAGAGCGAGAGACCCAGATAGAGAGAGAGCCAGAGGGAGAGAGAGAACCCGAGAGAGAGAGAGAGACGGAAAGAGAGAGAGATGGAGAGAGAGAGACAGAGAGAGAGAGAGAGAGATGGAAAGAGAGAGATGGAGAGAGAGAGAGAGAGAGACGGAGAGAGAGAGACGGAGAGAGAGAGAGAGACGGAGAGAGAGAGAGAGAGAGAGAGAGAGAGACGGAAAGAGAGAGAGATAGAGAGAAAGAGATATGGAGAGAGAGAGAGAGAGAGAGATGGAAAGAGAGAGAGATGGAGAGAGAGAGAGAGAGAGACGGAAAGAGAGAGCCTGTACCCGTTGGCCTGTACCCAACGGGTACAGGCCAAGTTTTTCACCTCAAATTTACTCGAGTAAAAGTAGAAAGTAACTTGTGAAAAACGTACTCCAAAAGTAAAAAAGTACACAATAAAAATTCTAATGGAGTAAATGTAATGCGTTACTGTCCATCTGTGTAACTCTATGCGCTTGTTGCCCCTCAGTCGTTCACAGTCTGACACATGTTGTGCTGCTATAGACGAGTTTACCGGCGAAATACAGGGGGCTGGCATTTTGTCCCGTCAGGATGAAACAAACTTCCGCTGCTTTATTGATGCTAATGCCAACTCTGGTACTTGACCGAGGCCCGAGCAAACAAAACAGACAAATTGGCGTTCAAAGTCCGACCACTAGGTGTCATCTGTGACCGGTTACCGGTCACACCACTCGCTCCGTTCATAATTTTGTATAAATATTGATGAATTACAGTCAAAATCCAACTTAAAGTTACTCACCGAGTGGTCACATGTTCTTCTGGACCAATAGGCTGGCTGCTTCTACTAGTAATTACAAAAGGAATGGGATAATGGAACGAGTATCAGTTGCACTGATTATAAAACCATGCATTTGTGGGTCACAGATCCGCACAAGAGCATTTGGGTGTTGAATAGCACCCCGCAAGCTACCACCATCCGTTTTAAATAACCCTGTAGGTGTGTGTTTCCATCGAATAGACATGTTGACGAATTGCCAAAAACACATTGAACTAAATGACACCGGACATGACGTGCAGACACCGGAAGTTCCCCCCGAACTCGTCTATTACGGCACGTTTACTCTTGAGTCCAGCGTTAGCAGGCCTTGATAAGGGCACGTCCACAAAGGGCAGGCTTCTCACGGAAAGCCCTGACTGGAGCTCCGTGCAACATGGAGACCATCTGTTTGTTGTGGTTGGCCTTTAGCGGGGATCCCTAGAGAGAGAGAGAGAGAGAGAGAGAGAGAGATAGCCGTGAGAGAACGCGCCACCTGCACGATTCACCACTCCTAACCTTACCGGTTTATAACTCACCAGAGCTTGCTCAACTATAGTGAGTTCTACTGGTGATATGGTTGATGGTCAGCAAGGTTTGTGGTGGTGATGTCATAGAGGTTGGTAATGGGGTCTCCGTGCTGCTGGGGCCCTCCTCCCACACTTTTGAGTGCTGATTCAGACAGTCGTCGGCCCGTGCATTAACCTTGGGGTGTCAACAGCCGTGGCGGACGCGGAGGTTGAGAGCCAGGGCCTTTACATCGTTGGGGCCTTGGTTTCTTGATCTCTCTCTGGCTCTAGTCGCGAAGCTTGTCGCTTTTGCTGGATACCCCAGGGGAAATCTTAAAATACATCAAATCAAAAGGTTTTTGTATAGCGGCAAAATCGCAACCGAGCTTGCCTTGAGGAGGTTCACAGATGTTATTTTGGTTTTAGATTTTAGTTCAAGAAATACACTAGCAGTTTACCTCTCCAATTGTGATTGTCCATGTCCTCTACCGCAGAGTCCTGCAACGGGGCGGGTACCTGCGGGTACGGGCATGTATATGTTGAAACGGGTGGGTTTTAAACATTAAAAATTTTTACGGGCGGGTAAGCGGGCGGGTAAGTAAATATACTACTAATATTACGCATTCCACACATCGGCACTGCCGCTGCCGTTTTCAGTAGCGCATTGAAAATGTAATGTGTTGTATGGGAATACTTTCGATTTCACAGGCACGGGTGGGTAACGGGTAGAATGTAAACGGGTACGGGTGGGTACGGGTTTAAATTTGAAATGAGGGGTGAGTGGGCGGGTACGGTGCAATGCACTATGGGTATGGGTGGGTACGGGTCTCAAAAAATGGACCCGTGCAGGACTCTACCGATCTAGACCTGTTCTAAGCCTTCCATTGTGGACAGTAGAGTTGTTAACAGAACTCCTTTAAAAGTCTGCTCATGTTGGTTCCCAACAATGCTTTGCATTTTTTCTGTCATCAAGTTTGTGATGAAACGCACATGAAATTGGTGTTGGATTCATTCGATGCACGAGCGCTCTGGAGAGGAGCTGTTGTGAATTGAAAGCCATTCACCAAAGCACCACACGGAGACAAAAGCCCGCCCTGATCTCTGCTCATACTACCAGCTTGTTAGTCATTATCCCCCCAAAGCCCCGTCCTCTCCCTGGGGCCACTCCGAGGGAGAGGACGGTCTTGTTTCTGGTCCAGATATAGGGGAAGACACATTCAGTTCCTGTCCACATGTAGATCCCGAAGTCTGGCTGACCGTTGGGGCGCCACCGAAGGGTTCACAACCAGCTCTCTCCAGCTCTCTCTGTCCTCGGCCACTCGCATGGTGTCGCTCAGCCTGCACCTTGTCCACTCTTGGATGTTATCTTCCCCATCGCTTCCTCTCCTCCTTCCACCTGGCACTGTGCCCTTGAAGGATTCTTTTTGAGAGTCCTTGGGATCTCGTGACATGTCCGTACCATTTTAGTTTCCGTTTTTTTGACTGTGGTTAGTATCAAATCAAACTTTATTTATATAGCACTTTTCATGCAGAGCAATTCAAAGTGCTTTACAGCAACAAACAAAGCAAAACAACGAGAACAAAAGGAACACTCGACCTTCCCAAACCATTAAAACAACAATACCACATACATATACAAGAGCACACATACACACACACACACACACAGGCAAGTGGATTTGTCATTAAAATGAGAGACATGGTTTGGCACCGAAGATGTACAGCAAGTAGATCTTCATATGGTTCGATGATGGTATTCTGGCTTTCACTTCTTCGTTGGTGATGTGTTCTCTATACTAGATGCTGAGGAGCCTGCGGAAACATCTCATCTCTGTGGCCGGAATTCTTCTCTCCATCTTTGCCGTTAGGGTCCATGTCTCACAAGAGAATATGTGATGTAGATAATACTGTACCCATTATCGGGCCGTGTGCTAATGTACACGCAGGATAAAGTACGTCCTCTGTAATTGGCCACATCTTTAGTTGAAGCGCGGAGAACGCTCGCCACCTCCACCCCAGTGACCCATCTACTACTTTTTATTTATTTATTTCAGGATAAATTATATATGCTCGTGAGCGTCCTCGCTGGTGTACTGCATGCTTTCTACTGAACGGTGATGCAGCACTGCTGCCTCACAGCTAGAAGGTCCTGGGTTCGAGTCCCCTGCCTGCCCGCGTCCTTTCTGTGTAGAGTTCACGTGTTCTCGCCGTGTCTGCGTGGGTTTCCTCCAGGCACCCCGGTGTCTGACATGTTCTAATCAGAATCTGGAGTTGGCCCCCGCTCCTGTGGAAGAATAATTTCACTGTACATGTATGTATGCATATGGGGCTAAATGAAGCTAGATATGTATGAGTAATGTCCTGTGATATGTTTTTAAATTATTGTATTCATGTACTGGACGCTTGTACTGAACTAACTGTTGGGTGGATTGTCCTAATGTGGGCCACTGCCTAATGCGGGCCACCTAAGCTCCAGTGTCTCTGGCTCCTCCCTAAACTAATGAATGTCAGTGAAACTATGGTAAAAGCAAACTATGGTAATGTGTCTAACATTACGTTCAACTGTTCAACACTGTCCTCCTCAGGTAACTGACTGTCCCACATTGGAAAGTTACAGAAAATGGCCCACATTAGGGCAATCCACTCTACTGTTTAACTACCAGGTGAGAAATGCCTTCATTTTGGCTCATGGCGAGATAGTAAGGTTGCTCCTTGAATACTGAATGACCGTCTTATTGATCTCCTACTAAACAGGTTGACAGAGGTAATAAACAAACGACATGAAGAGCTGCACAGATACGGTGCCAGATCACAACTCAAATTGTAATTAGAAGTATGCAGTCAGTGCCGACAGACAAAGGGACATGCCCGCAACGCGATAGGGGCACCGATGAACCCCAGACACATTGTACACCCGTGTCATGGCCAGAGATCGTAAAAGTACCAGGATTTCTTACTTGAGTAAAATAGAGTAAAATACATTAGTAAAAAAACAACTCGAGTAAGACTACAAAGTATGATCCAAATATCTACTCGAGTAAAGTAAAGAGTACAGGCTCTAAAATGTACTCAAAAGTATTTTTGAAAGTATAAAGTACAAAGTACTAAAAATACTATTGTATGTATAAAATAAAATTGTATGTAAAATGCATTTTTTTCAATGTTAGTTTGTCAATGTTATTGTTTAATTAATTACTAACAACCTAGCCTAATTTAGCTTACTAAATGAACTACTTATTAAATGAAAACCACTTATTAACTTAATAACTGGGACTGTACTCGGTGCTTGAACACCCCCTACTGACTCATATTTTACATCCTATCCTACCCCGTCAGTGCGCAAAAAAGAGAAAAAGTAACCAGCCTGTTTTGGTAAAAGTAAGGAGCAGAAGTACAGATATTTTTGTTAAAAAATTATTCAGTACAAGTAAAAAGTAATCACAGAAAAAAGTACTTCTAAAAGTACAGATACTTGAAAACTCTACTTAAGTACAGTACTTTGTTACTTGCCATCTCTGTCTATATATGCCAATATAATTAATAGCAACCCATTACTGCCTAACTTGACTGCAGTAGGTTTTCACCAACACATATATTCATGGTAGCAGCACACTCTCCCCTTCATACATATGCATACCACACAATAACACACATGCAGGAGCGAAGGCAGGAACGTGTGGTCACACCTTGTCAGTATTGCTGCTGTGTTGGCAGTATGTAGTGCTGACCCCTGCAGGCTTATAATGGCTGCACGGCTGCCACACGTCACGCCACACACCACAGTGGGCAAACATGTACAGTCCGCCAGAAAGTGTTAATCCTGTTCACGCAGTGTCCTGTCAAACTAGAGGGAGTGTGATTTCTGGGGGGGGGGCGTTCAATGGATGGAGTCAGTGAATGTGACTTGAATTGATTCACTGCAACGATTAGTCGATTAATCGGTGAAATAATCGATTATGAAATTAATCGACAACGAATCTAATAATCGATAATCGGCAAAGAATTGAATCGTGCGGATGTTTTTCGCATTGATCATACAAATTTGATATTCATTTATATTTTCGAAAATAAGAAACATTAAATGAACATAATTGATAAGAAAATACATGAATATGAAGAAAACCATGAAAATATTACGGTTACAAAAGTATTTTTGAAAGTATAAAGTACAGGCTCTAAAATGTACTCAAAAGTATTTTTGAGTACTGAAGTAGATAGTTCTGCGCGGCCCACATGCAGACACCCAGGCCTGCGAGCCACGGTGTTGAAAGGACAGTCAATAGAACAAATGATAAACCTTATTTACCGATATGTGTGAATGTCAGTGGAGGAGGAAAAACAGAATGAGGTGTAAACAGAAAAACAAAGAGGCGCTCCGTGACGAACGTGATGCTACTGCAAACCGTCTGGCAGCATGCAGAGAGGAACACTGTGGGAATTGCGGGACGCGGGAAAATATTGAAACTCATTGCGGGTGCGGGCGGGTCACAGCGAGCACATTGCGGGTGTGGGCGGGAGCGGAATTAAGCCGCAGTCCCGCAAACTAAAAACAAAATTATATCTATTTTAGCTCTGCGAGTCTCCGCCGGCATGCAGCTTCTCTTCGACCTATTTGGATCGGATACTTATAGCATTTGTATCCGATTCCGATTTAACGCCTACCATTCCTGGTCGCGCCGCTTGTTTACATTTTAAATAAAGTTGCGGATGTGTAAAATCGCAAAAAAAAAATCAGATTCCGTTCTGCTCTTCCGTGTTCGGCTCTGCTCTCCCGATTATGACTCAGGAGACTCAGAAGAGCTCATCTAGTGGAAAAATATACCATACTTCAAAAGTAAATGCTGGTCTAAAGAGTGGTGTATTAACGGAAGTTCCGACTTCCGACGTTCGCCTGTTGCCCAAAGCCGACCCCGTTCCGACTCGGAACTCGGAATCCTGCGGGAGTTGCGGGCGGGCGCGGGACAAACTATTTTAGTTGCGGGCGGGAGCGGGACTAAAATGACAATTTTTTGCGGGACGCGGGCGGGCGCGGGACTGAACACTGCGGGAGCGTTCCGCAGTGAGGGAGAGGGAGAACAAAGAGAGCAAGAGAGAGAGAGAGAGAAGAAAGAGAGAGAGCAAGAGAGAGAGAGAGAAGAAAGAGGGAGAAGAAAGAGAGAGAAGAAAGAGAGCAAGAGAAATAAGAGAGAGAGAGGAGGGAGAGACGAGAGGGGGAGAGAGAGAGAGTGAGGTAGAGAAAGAGCAAGAGAGAGAGAGAAGAGAGAGAGAGAGAAATAGAATACTTACTCTGTAGACTGGGTAGGTTGGTGTCTTCAGGTTTGGTTTTTAGAAGGTGAGGCAGTCTAGTGTATCTGTACCCAAACCCACAGCCCTGTGGAACACCAACAACACATTACCATCTCATGCAACATGCATCTTGGAAGCAGACTCTCAAGGCTCCGGATTTGTTGAAGTAAAGGTTTCTTGGATGAATGTCTTATGGTTTGAATCGAATTGAACGAACAATCAATACATATACATGAGGTGCAGGGGTGGTGCATGTGCATTGTTTAAAAGGACGCACCACAGAAAAGTCATACTCAAATATGTCCTTCTCAAATCTTGCCTGAGTCCATCTTGTCTCGTCTATCTTGCCTTTGTGTATGCACTCACTCTGGCTCACAGCGGTACTTTGTTAGTGTAGCTTAGCCCCATGGACCCAAAGGAGGGTAAAAATAGAAACCACTAATGATCGTGGATTGTTTTGTTTTTAAGTTGTTTTTTTGGCCGCAGCTGGGATGAAGAGTCGAGGGGAGACAGAAAAGCCGGACAGGGGATTTGAACCTGTGGCACTGCTCGACCTATGGTCTGAGGGACGCACTCTCTAACCGCTCGGCCACCGCGCACCCCCAGATCGTGGAATTTTTAATCACATACCGGATTCAAAGAGGAAAAATGTGAAAGTGAAAAAATGTGAAATTAGTTGCTATCATCTTTCATAGTGGGCTAAACTATAACGAAGTACTGCTGAACGAAGAGTGAGAGCATGCACGGTGGCAAGATAGTTATATATTGACTCGGTGGATAATATAAAAGAACATATTGTGTGAATTTTCAGTGGCACTTTCCTTCAACAACAAAAAGTGTTTCCATGTTGAATATAGACATTTTCCGTGTTGCATAACATCGCCAAATTCAGCCACTGTCCACCCATACCCATATTCTCTAATGGGAATACCTTAAAGAGCTATTAGAGAGTAGATTCATTGGCTGTGTCCGAAATCGCTCCATATCCCCCATATAGTGCACTATATTGGGCGCACGCCATTTTGTAGGGGTGTCCGAATTCTCCATGTACCCTATATAGTGCACTAAAAGTATCCCACAATGCACTGCAAAAAGTAGTGAGCATCGGCTGTACCCTAGACGAAGCAATATAACCCATAATGCACTGCGAGACGTTTTAAAAATGAGCTAAACTAAAATAAAATGGCACGGCGGGAGTAAATAGCGACGACTACAGCGAATGGTTATAAAAGTAAGTACTTTTGACTTTTTCTGATGATTGTTGAATTTTACAATTATAATTTGTATAATTATATTTTATAATAATTTTGACGGCGCCAACTCCAGTGTCCGAAATCTCGGCCGTTGCTGTTGAATGCACTATAAGTGAGTGCACTATATAGGGGGTAGGGAGTAGAGGATAGGGAGCGATTTCGGACACAGCTACAGTCACCACAAACACTCCCAATCAAACAATCAAGTTGACCAAGAAAGTATTCATTTTTATGACTATAATCACGTTGTGTGCCACCAAGCGCGTGCTCGTGTACCATTGGTGACAAGTCATTACGTTCTGGTGCATTTCTGTAGCCTATAAGTAACATAATAGTCTACATTGGCATCAGTGACCCTATGGCCTTGCCGCAGGTTTGCACTCTCTGAGTGCTTCTAGTTGATGACCGATAGCCTCTTCCCCAGCACTGACTGTGAAGTTGTGTGCTGTGAACTGACCCTCCACAGCCGGACCAGGATCCAGTTGGTCTGAGCCCAAGGCCTCTGTTCATAGGGGGCCAAAAGGTTCTTCATCATTGCCACACGCCTGAAAGGCACACACACACACACACACACAGACACACACACACACGCACACACACACAGGCACACACACACACATACAGACACATTACTTAGACACAATGGGAATGTTAAAAAAAAGAAGCAGATATTTTAGGGGGAGGGGGCGCTCGTAGAGTGGTTATAGAGCACGTCGCCGTGACCATAGGTGCTGCTGGTTCCCATCCCCCCTCTGCCTTTTTTGCAAAGTCTCCCCCCGATGCTTCATCCCAGTTTCCGATTTAATCCTGTCACTATCTCTCAATAAAAAATGAAAAACCCAAAAAATAACAGAAAAAAAGAAGATATTATTTCCTTCAGCTGTTACTCTTGCTTCCTGTTTGTTTTGCGTCACGTTTGAAGTCTTGACATTGACTAAGCTGGGGGACATAATCCACAGAGCGTGATTTGGACCACTGCTGTGGTGAAGGGCATAGAGGAAGTTTGTGTCACTTGGTAGAGTTGTGGGGCTGGCAGCTGGAGGTGCAGGGAGAGGTAGAGGTGACGGGGACGAACGAACAACTATTGCCGTTAGGGAACACAGAGCGCCCGGGGATAAATTATTATTAGCATGTACGATCAATCAAAATTCAAATCAATTTTTTTTTTCTCCCTGTGAAGCACTTTGAGACGACTTTGGTTGGGATTTGGAGCTACACAAATATCACTTGACACACACAAGGTCACACACGCAGATACACACCCAGGCAGACACACACAGCATGTGACCTTGTCACCATGTTTGGATGCCCCCACCCCTCCCCTACTTGATGTTGAGTACCCACACATTGCACCTCGGAGGGGTAGCGGGGGGAGAACACAATCTTCCTGAGCCCTGTTGTCGAGGGTCAATCAGCACTTGTGTTGTGGACGATTGGGAGTATAGATTCACATCTCATTGAAGCCTCGCGTCATTCAGTCATGTCCCCCACACACGCATGCACGCACATACACACACACATAAAGACACGCACACACATACACACACACATACATACAGACACGCACACACACACACACACACGCACACACACACACACACACACATACTACAAGCCATGTAGTGGAAGGCATGCAGGGAGATGGCTGGGTGGATACAGCCAGGAAATACAACACAGGACCAGGGCACGAGAATGAAAGCCAGCGACACCATGGGTTATGAACTAATAATTATTTAGATCATCGATTAATCGGCCATTTTTTACAGAAATTCGCGCTGCCATTGAATTACGTGGGGACCTCTGGTAATTCACAATTACACACACGCACGTGTGTGTGTGTGTGTGTGTGTGTGTGTGTGTGTATTAACAAAGTTAAACAAATTCTGAATTCAAACCATTGTGATGTTTCACTGAATCACAGTAGGTAACTTGCAGTGAAATTATAACTCCGCAAATCACTGACATGGCACATTCGCACGTCAAATGAAACCCAGACGTCCTCCGCAATTATTCCGAATTACCATGGGTAATAAAAGTCCAGTGCGAATTGGGCTTAAGACAGACCCGAGGTAATGAGAGAGAAGTTGAACTCACTGGTCCTCTGGTATCCTCTCCACCGCCCTGAGGGATTGTGGGTAGCACACATAGCTGGCCAGAGCCTGCATCAGCGAGTCCTTAATGTCTGCCAACACAAGAGGCTTCGTCAACATGGAGGGCAGCCAGGAAGACAATTAGCAGCG
>OMKY01218051.1:0-10205 GCA_900302395.1 Bregmaceros cantori | reverse complement strand
GGGGGGGTCCGTTTCAAACAGTATAGTTGGGAAAAGACGCTCTGTTGCAAAGTCAAAACTATCGCGTCAACTGCGGTCTCGCGTGAATACGAAGGCAGCGACAGGCAGTGTCACACATGACAATGGAAACAGCAATCTTCCAACCGGACCGTATACGGACCGTATACGCACTGACCATGTACGGACCGTATACGGACCTCTCTGTAGTGGAAACCTAGGGTTAGTGTAAAAAATAAAGACAAAGAGAGGAAAAAAGCCATTAACGTAATCATTCACCGCACCTTAGGGATGGGTTAATTGTAAAGGAAGAATTTCACCGTACATGTATGTATGTGTGACTAAATAAAGTACCTTTAAATAAAGTCCATTTACCCTAAGTATTCATGTGAATGATACATCATTTCTACCAGAGATGTGACCAAGTTCCTCTTTCAAGTCTCAAGTCCTTCTTGGGCAAGTCAAGTCAAGTCCCAAGTCAACTTCAAGTCAAGTCATCATTAACATGCTGTCATGTTAGCCCCAGAATCTGATTCTAATAAAGTCAAAAGCAAGCAATAGTTTGGCTTTTATAATAATTTTATTTTTATAATTTTGCTACTTTATTAAAATCAGATTCTGGAGCTAAAATTGCAGGCCTGTTAATGATGACTTGATTTGGAGTTGACTTGGGACTTAACTTGCCCAAGAAGGACTTGAGACTTGAGACTTGAAAGAGGGACTTGGTCACATCTCTGATTTCTACTTAATACCTTTTAATGGACCTTCCGCTACCACGGTTCCCCCGTGGTAGGTATCGTCGAGCAGTGCTCTCATTTCTAGTCGAAAATGGTCCTGGTTCAGTGGCCTGTGTGTGTCCGTAGGCGTGGTCTCTGTCAGCTTTGAAGAGGACCATGATGGTCGACTGTATCTCGTGGCGTACCCGCACCGCTCAGAGCAAGACGTCCAGGAGTTGGAGACAGGCGGACAACCTGACCCCAAATGGGATGAACACCAAGACCTTCACACAGAAAGTGAACAGAGGTAGACTTTGGGGGGCCATCCACACGGGATCATTTTTCAGGGTCATCAGCTTTTTTTCATATCGAACTACCCTCGCGTGCACAAGGCACCAGCATTTTTTTGACCCCGAAATAACTCCAAACAAAACTGATTAACTCAATTGAAACATTCCAAAAGCACATCATATGGATGACAAATCACAAACTGCCAGATCACATAGAAATGAAAAAAAAACCCTGCAGACTGAATAACATTATTTCAATATCAACTCAGAGTTAGTATTAGTACTAATCGATTATAGAATTAAATCGGCAACGAATTGAATAGTCGATATCAGTAAATTGAATCAATGTTACTTCAGCAGTTTTCTGTTGACATATTGGCCCCTATTGGGCCACTTACATTTGATGTTAATAGATAATATTTTAAAATATGAAATATTACATGAATAAAATGAATATGAAGAAACGCAAAAGATGTTCAAAAATTCTAAATATTATGTTATTAATTCATTGTAATGAGTTATTGTAGTCTGTAATTTAATTCTTGTACATTGTGTGGGTCAAGAAGCACCAAATCTGACTACATTTCAAGTTGAAAAGATTAATCTCTTGTAATTGTTGTTCAGCGTTGATATTTTGGAGATTTAAAAAAAAAAGAAAAAAACATCCAACCGATTAATCGACTAATTGTTTTAAAAAAACGGCAACTAATCGACGATTGAAATAGTCATTAGTCATTAGATCATTAGTTGCAGTTACAAATTATTAACTGCAATCATATCACATTTAATATGCCATATGTAATAAAACATTGAAATCCATTTGTAACATCCCATCCAGCTGGCTGAACCGGCGGTAAAACCACAGGTATGTTGTGGAACAAGGTGGAGCTCTGAGATGCCTTTTTGTGGAACATCGTAATAGCTGTACACTAGGATAAGTATCAGAAGGGTGAAACTCTTGAGCAGGGGTCGCATAGAGGAAGATTTATTTCCAAGTCGGCCAGGGCCGATAAAATAATAGGATAAGAACTTGCCAACTTTATAGTTTATACAATTAGTCAAAACAAGTCATTTCAAGTCTGTGCTCCCAACTACGGTTCGGGCAATATACAGAAAAGTAACACATAGATGTGAATAGCGAGTCCTCAGCCCATTAATTAATCCAGAGTATTGAGAAACAACCAGTTTCTCTGGCCCGGAAACTTGTTTGCGGCTCTTGTTGTTGCTAATTTTAGATATTAACCTTAACTGGTTGTGCCAGTAAGTATCACAGTTAGTCTTTGATGGTAGTAGAGAAGAACGGGTCTTTGATGGGGTGAGAGAGATAGAAGTCTTTGATGGGGGTAGAGCGGAACAAATCGTTGATGGGGGTAGAAAGGAACAGGTCTTGGATGGAGTTAGAGAGGAACAACTTATAAGTCTTTGATGGGGGTAGAGAGGAACAGGTCTTGGATGGAGGTAGAGAGGAACAACTTATAAGTCTTTGATGGGGGTAGAGAGGAACAGGTCTTGGATGGAGTTAGAGAGGAACAACTTATAAGTCTTTGATGGGGGTAGAGAGGAACAGGTCTTGGATGGAGTTAGAGAGAAACAACTTATAAGTCTTTGATGGGGGTAGAGAGGAACAGGTCTTGGATGGAGTTAGAGAGGAACAACTTATAAGTCTTTGATGGGGGTAGAGAGGAACAGGTCTTGGATGGAGTTAGAGAGGAACAACTTATACGTCTTTGATGGGGGTAGAGAGGAACAGGTCTTGGATGGAGTTAGAGAGAAACAACTTATACGTCTTTGATAGGGGGTAGAGAGGAACAGGTGTTGGATAGGAGGTATCAATTATTTTCTCACCAACTCTTGACAACACGCTGCGGTCCTGAGTCGTCTATAAAGCCAACACTGTTCCCGTGTGTTTCAGCCGACCACAACAACAGCAGCAGCAGCAGCAGCAGCAGGGTGTTTCTGAGCGTGTGGACCTTGAGTGGTTACGACAGGCCGAGGTGCGGTGCCACCGGACCCTCACACAGCACAGGTCTTGGAGTCTTCACCGCCACCAACATCTGCTGCAGAAGATTAAAGACAAGGCCAAGAAGCGTATCCTCACGGGCAGAGGTTTAAGTCACTAGATTGCAAGTCAACTCGTAAGGCCTCAAGTCTTATTCAAGTCCAAGTCAGTCCAAGTGTTGGTCAAGTCAAGTCCATTTATAGCAAACCAAGTCAAGTCAATATAAATTTCAAATATTCAATTCCAAGTAATTGAATTCTATCACTCACTCAATGTGTTCTACACATATATGTGAACAAATGATGATTAGTTATGTTAATAGTTAGTTAATATTTATGTTATACAAATCTTTCAATTCTGACCGCTAGAGTTGGTTTTACTTGATGACATTTCTTGAGCCTTTCCAGTAAAATAGCCAGGAAGCAAACAGAGACAAGACAATACCTCAAAGAGCATGACAGGACAAATGAATTTCCTTGCATCCATGACGTCAATGTGCTGTGTTGACTTGAACTACCAATGAACCATAGCATGCTGTCATCAACTTTCAACTGTCATGCAGTTTTCATGGTGCCAAAACAAACAGCGTCTCGTTGACATTATGGAGTTTCCTGAAAGCCGTCAGCCAAAACAATCTCACAAAGTCCGCGTAACCATGTCACTACTCGTGACCAGAGATGGCAAAGGTACCCAGATTTCTTACTTGAGTAAGAGTAAAATACATTTGTGAAAAAAAACAACAACTTGAGTACGACTACAAAGAAATTTACTCAAAACCATTTTTGAAAGTAAAAAGTACAGGCTCTAAAATGTACTCAAAATTATTTGTGAAAGTATAATTTTATCTAACTTCACTTGAGGTTTTCCGGCGACACCTAATGGCTGTCTTCCATAATACAGGCCCATGTGCACTCTTATTTTATACTCTTTGGCATTACCGCCCCCAACTGGTTCATTCACACTATACATATCTGTTTAAAAGCCTGTTTTGGGAAAAGTAAGGAGCAGGAGTACCAATATTTCTGTTAAAAATCTACTAAGTAGAACTCTTCAGAAAAAAAAGTACTTCTAAAAGTACAGATACTTGAAAATGCGACTTAAGTACAGTACTTAAGTAGTTGTACTTCGTTACTTGCCATCTCTGCTCGTGACCTAGACTTTAGTCTACACCAGCAAATTAGCAAACGGTTGCACGGTTTGGTTTGTGGAGATACGACTGTGCATAGATTCTGTGTATGCTGCAGCTAGCGAATATTTTTGTATTCTGCCAAAATTTCCATCGATTAAAAGAGAAATCGTACAATACAGCATGTTCTTGCCACGATGTCAAGTATCCCACTATAAATAGCATTTTTTGCTTGGCAGTCTTTAGATGTTGGTTCAGTCCCTGTGTTCAGGGACTAAAGCAGGTGATTTAGTCACAGTAGTCGTTTGGTCACAATGGAGCTAGGGGTTAGGGTTGGGGTTAACCTAGACTAATCGACCCATAAACACTGGTCATTGAAAGCAATTACATTTATAACACTGGGATAGCATGGCTGGTCACAGTTTTTTGTCATCGTCCGCATTATTTTCGTATTTGGCACAACTGCACTGCATTGTGGGACATGATGTACAGAGTATCAGTTGTACACTACATTTTGCGATGCGTTGTGGCAGATTTGGGATGCACTTCATAGGGTACATGCAAGTTCACTACAAATTCAGGCACCACTACAAGATGACGCCTCCACAATGTTGAAACTGGGTTTCAACATTGAAACCCTCTAGAAACTGGGTTTCAACATCGGAGGGAGACATTACAGACAAGCCGATGAAGGGACTAGAACTCGCAGCACTGCAGACGCTGCGGTAGACACGCCATTAGCATCTTTAACCGCTACTTCACAATGTCGCGCACTATGCAGGAGGTATTGATTGAGTGATTGATTAATTACTTTATTCTTCCCGAATGGAGAAATTCCATTGCCATCGTGCAGAACAACAGCACAGTTAAACACAGCACCACCAACAATACAACACAGCAACAGTACAGTCCAAGCAGAACACAAGAACACAAATGTCCAGCATATCCAGGGAGGCGTCTATCGACAACGTCCATTGAAAAGTCTGATCACAGTCGGGACGAAAGATCTCCTGAACCTCTCAGTAGAGGACACAGAAACAAGAAATCTGTTGCTCCGGGAGCTTCTCAGATTCTCAAAGATAGAGTACAGTGGGTGGTTAAAGTCATTCTGAATACACTTCAACTTCTTGTGCATTCTGTTCTGTGTTACTGACTCAAGCGTGTCAGGAGGCAGGCCTATCACTGATCCAGCTCTCTTGATCAGCTTGTTGATTTTGTTTCTTTGGGCTGCTCCCAAGCTGCTCCCCCAGCAGACTACAGGGGAAAAAAGTACACTGGCCACAATGCTCTGGTAAAATACGTTTAAAAGAGGTCTGCTTACATCAAAAGATGGAACTTCCAGAGAAAAAGAGTCTGGACTGGGCCTTTTTGTATACAAACTTGGCGTTTTCTTTCCAGACCAGCTTACTGTGCAATTGGACACCTACCTATTTTTAGGTAAAGACATTCTCATTGGCCTCTCTGGGCGTGATTCTGGTCCTGGTCTCTATTGGACTTCCTTGACGGACCCTCTCAGGCTTCATCCTGTTGGAGAACCTGACGTGGCGGCACTCGGCACCGTGTGTGCTGGATCTGAAGATGGGCACCAGACAGCACGGAGACGATGTGTCGGAGGAGAAGAAGTCCAAGCACATGGCTACGTGTCAGCAGAGCACCTCCGCCTCCATCGGAGTCCGACTTTGTGGAATGCAGGTGGGCCTCAGACATCGACACTTTTCACTCTCCTCTTCTAGCAGAGTGTGCATCAACATGGGCCATCCTTCTCTAGAGGCACCAACTAGAGCCCTGCGCGGGACTGATTTTCCCGTCCCGCTCCCGCAGTGTTCAGTCCCGCGCCCGCCCGCGTCCCGCAAAAAAAATAAATAAAAAAAATAAATGTAATTTTAGTCCCGCTCCCGTCCGCAACTAAAATAATTTGTCCCACGCCCGCCCGCAAATCCCGCAGGATTCAGAGTTCCGAGTCGGAACGGGGTCGGCTTTGGGCAATAGGCGAACGTCGGAACTTCCGTTAATACACCACTCTTTAGACCAGCATTTACTTCTGAAGTATGGTATATTTTTCCACTAAATGAGCTCTTGCTGAGTCTCCCGAGTCATGATCGGGAGAGCAGAGCCGAATACGGAAGAGCAGAACAGAATCTGATTTTTTTTTCCGCAACTTTATTTAAAATGTAAACAAGCGACACGACCAGGAATGGTAAGCGTTAGATCGGAATCGGTACAAACGCTATAAGTATCCGATCCAAATAGGTCGAAGAGAAGCCGCATGCCGGCGGAGCCTCGCAAGGTAAAATGTTTTTAGCTTGCGGGACTGCGGCTCAATTCCGCACCCGCACTCCTCTCGCTGAGTCCCGCCCGCCCCCGCAATGAGCTTTCAATTTTTGTCCCGCGTCCCGCAATTCCCGCAGGAGCCCTGCACTCCCGCGGGACTCCTGCGGGACCCGCGGGAGTGCAGGGCTCTACTTTGAAACTTAAGAGAACCGAAACATTCTCATCGATAGATGTAATACGATCTCCCACCATGGGGCCTGTAACTAATCCGAAGGAAATAAATTCTACATTTGAAACCTTTTATGAAAATCTTTATGAATCAGCAAATACTTTTGATGCAGATAAATGTAAAAACTGTCTAGATAATTTGAATTTACCCAAACTAGATGAAGAAGAAACAGCGGATCTTAATCGACCAATAACATTAAAAGAACTAGAAGGTGCTCTTAAACATAGTAAAAAAGGAAAGACGCTTGGAAAAGATGGCATACCCCTGAATTCTTACTACACTTCTGGGATTTATTGGGGCCAGTCCTGCTACGCGTGATTCAATCTGCCATAGAGAAAGGTTCCTTCCATGAACACACCAACGTAGAGGTAATCTTATTGAACCCCAAGAAAGGTTGAGACCCTATGGAATGTGCAAATTACAGGCCTATCTCTCTTATTGACTCTGATAAAAAGATATAGTCCAAGTACTAGCGTTACGCCTAGAAAAATATATGGGTAAACGTATACACACAGACCAGTCTGGTTTTATGAGGAACCTTCTTGCTGTGGACAATATAAGGCGACTGTTACATATAATTCATGAAACCCAACAGCTAGACACCCCATGCGCCGTCCTATCTCTAGATGCTGAAACAGCATTTGATAGGCTGGAGTGGAAATACCTATGGGCTGCCCTAGAACGGTTCAGGCTAGGTGTAAACTTTATAAATATGATACGTACACTATATGCCAATCCTTCTGCTATGGTGTCCACTAATGGTCTACACTCTAATGCTTTTAGAATTATTAGAGGGTGTAGACAAGGATGCGGGCTCTCTCCAACGTTATATATTTTATCACTGGAACCACTAGCGCAATATCTAAGGAGTAACTGGGACATTTAAACACATGATGTGGGATTGTCCAGTTGTTGTAGACTTTTGGAAACATGTCACACAGACTCTGTCTAACATATTGGGCGTTGCGGTGCCCATGGAGCCGAAAATTCTCATACTCAATGATGACTCGAACTTGGACTTGAGCACCAAACAACGGAAGATATGGCTCGCTGGTACTGATTGTACAACGTTGGCTGCCGCCACGAAAATGGCTGGAATACTTCCTGGATGTTGTCATGTTGGAACTCTCTACGGCACGGATTAACAGAGCAATAGCAAATACACTGGACTTATGGAAAGGAGCTGCAGCTGCTATAACGGAAGAGCTGAAATAGGAACACTGACAGAACACTGAAAAACCACTGGGGGGGGGCGCAGGATTGGGGGTTAAAATGTGAATGACTTTGCAACTGTGATTGGTCTGTGAAATGAAAAAAAAAATGTTCACAAAAAAAACGCCATAGGTATCCGATCTAACTCCAACCATCTAGGAAGGGAAAGCGCAGAGAGTCGGAAGAATTGATCGACGGCAGCGCTATTAATCCAGCTTCGAGCTCTGCGTGGATAAGTACGAGTGGTCCGTGCTTTCCGACCTCCGATCTTTCCGCCACAAAAAGCCCCTCGTATGATCACACACGCACGCAGTTCCTCCTCCTCTCTCAGCAACGGACGGTGCATAAAGCCTCGCTGCTCTCCAGGAGTGCGAAGCCGGCCGCATACCTGACACCCCACCCACACCCCACACTCCGCAGCCCCACCTCTCTCTGGCGTTTTCCCGCCTCACGTCCGGACGACGCGAGATGAGAAAAAACAAAACAGCTAAAAAAATGAAAACGATTAACTTTGGAATGCGTTTACGTTTTGTGCGTTTTGAGGGCCCAAAACGCTGTTTTAATCTGGATGATATGTGCAAACGACTGTGAAAAAAAAAAAGTTTTTTACTCAAAAACGTTGTTGTCTGCATGGGGCCTATGATGTTTGCAGCGACAAGAGCCGCCTCAACCCCACTGCTACACACATGCACACCAATGTCCTCTAAACTAAAGAAATGACAAAATATACATGAGTGCAAGTCACTTAAATTCATAAAAATATTCTCTTCCCTAATCTGAGCCATGCCTGTGTGTGTGCAGTACTTTGTTAGCATAGCTTACAATTTTATTTTATTTAATTTTCTATTATATTTTAATTATATTATTTTATGCATATTTCACTGTTTATTGTATAATTATATATTTTTAACCAAGCTATTATACATTTTTCTACAGTTATTTTTACTGTGTTATATTCTATATACAGTGTTCAAAGTCAATTTCTAATCTTTGTATATGACCCGGAAATAAAAATGATTCTGTTTCTGAAGATAGAAGCAGCAAATCACTTCCCAGCTTTTTCTATTTAAATCCGCTATGTGACGAGTTTTAGTTGCTTTGTATTAACTTCTCCCTTGTCTGTGTCCATAAGCGATGCTAAAAAAGTATTGTAATGAGATGCACCAGCACGGTGCATGCTGGTCTGACACCGTTGGTGTCTCAGCTTGTACCAGCCTTAAATAGAGTCCGAACGAACCTTGGCAATATCTGAGTTCAGCTATTGCCGATGTGAGTTCCTCTATTCCCAGCTCCTCCACGAGGGGACAGCCCGCGTGGGACAATGCGCGTCACAGTGAGTGCACGTACGGAATGCATGGGGGGGGCATTGCAGAAAAGCTGGACAGGGGACTTGAACCCGCGGCACGGGCTGACTATATAGTCCATTCAATCTCAGCGACGAGAGTTCGGACACTAGAATCGGCACTGTTAACTTACGTCACCGCTGTCGCATAGTGACGTCATTGCCTGTCGGCATTGGCCGTAGCATTCGCATGCCTTTTTTTATAATAAATGTATACTTTATCACAGAACATCAATTGTACTCACATTTATAATTATTTGCCGTCCTCCATTGTTTTTGTTTTGGAGCGCGCGCGTCGTCTTCTTCTACGTTTTAATTAGTGTAATGCGTCTCGCAATGCATTATGGGTTATATTTCTCTGTCTAGGGTACATCCGATGCTCACTACATTTCGTGGTGCATTATGGGATACTTTCAGTGCCCTATATGGGGCACATGGAGAATTCGGACACCCCTACAAGATGGCGTGCGCCCCGTATAGTGCCCTATATGGGGGTTAGGGGGCGATTTCGGACACAGCCAATGTTTCAGCGACTTTGTTGAAAATATTATGGTGCAGCTTCCAACACCGACACGCAGACAAACACACACTCCTCCTTCCTATACATATATATGTACGCTGCAATGGGGGCCAGGATTTTCTATAGGGGGGGGTGCAGCTGCGGACGTGCGCTTGTTTAATGGCGGCGGTGGCGGCTGGCGGTGTGGTTTTAAGTACGTGGACTTTTGCCCGAGCGTCGATAAGTATGTGGGGGGTTTCCACGGCGTGGCGGGATACTATGTCAGTTGTTCAACTGTACATGCACACACACACACATACGCTTTTGTGTGTGTGTGTGTGAGTCCGTGCGCATTCACACACGCACGCCTAGAACAGCCGGTACAGAAGCGCAGGGTCAGGGGCAATGCTATTCCTGGTCGTCATGTGCAATGAATCTTTTCTGCGGGTCCAACTGACACCCACCCGCACTCCCAAATGGATGTCTAAACAATGTTCCTCTTTTAGAGCCACATTCCCCTACCA
>OMKY01218042.1:0-15891 GCA_900302395.1 Bregmaceros cantori | reverse complement strand
GTGAGTACATTTTTAACAAAAATATCTGTACTTCTACTCCTTACTTTTACCAAAACAGGCTCGTTACTTTTTTTTTTTTGCATTGACAGGGTAGGATAACGTCTATAATATTAGTCAGTAGGGGGCACTGATGTACCGAGTACAGTCCCAGTTATTAAGTGGATTTCATTTAGTCCCGAGATATGAGCTACATTAGGTTAGTTGTTAATTTATTCGAGCAATAACATTGACAAACTAACATTGAAAAAATGCATTTTACATACAATTATATTTGTAGTACTTTGTACTTTATACCTTCAAAAATACTTTTGAGTACATTTTAGAGCATGTACTTTTTACTTTCAAAAATACTTTTTGAGTACATTTCTGAGCCTGTACTTTTTACTTTACTTGAGTAGCTATTTGGATCAGTACTTTGTAGTCTTACTCGAGTTGTTTTTTTACAAATGTATTTTACTCTTACTCAAGTAAGAAATCCCGGTACTTTTGCCATCTCTGCATATGCATGAGAGCAGTACATACACACAAAGAGACAGATGGAAGTAGAGACAGACGGAGAGAGGCCGACGGAAAGAGAGACAGACAGAGAGAGGGAAACAGACTGAGGGGCATGAAAAGGGAGAGATGAACAGAGACACATCACTAATTATCTGTATATACATTTTTTTGTACAATATCATTCACCGCTTCAAAGTGACTCGAGGACAATTTTCTTCAGTTCTACACCACTAAAAAGAAAGCAGCTGCTTCATTACGTGAAACATATTCCCTTTTTGCCGATTCATATTCAAACACTTGGGCGTTCATTAAGGAGCCGGCGTGCCGACATTTGCGGCGCCCGCTTCTCGTTTTGTGAGCAGCGTGACAAAAGCCGGCGACCACTCGGAGAAGGCTTGCGCTTAATGATGTCTGTCGCTGAACGAGTGAAATGAGACTCTTTGTCCTCGACGACACAACAATTCTCTCCTGGCAGGTCGCCGCCGCGTCAAATTGTTTGTCGGCAAATTGAAAGATGACGGAGAACTGTTAGCACATTATACACGGGAGCTACACTCACTGCGTCCATTGTGAGGACATCATACACAGGAGTTACAGTCGCGAGGCTGGTTTATTGTTAGTCCATTATATACAGGACTTGCTGGCCGCGTTCATTGTTAGGAACCGACCTGTCATACAGTATGCCTTCTGAGGGGGAACAGCCCGCTGTTCACAATGGTTTAGCATTGGGTTAGGATTGTGTTAGAATTGGGTTAACATCCGGTTAGCATTCAGTTAAATAGAGATACAGACAGAGAGGTAGACACAGACAGAGAGGAGAGAGATATACCGTACTGAGTAACCGAAGTAAACTAGACTATTTTCACAGTCGGGCCCGTTAAGTCATTTTACAGTAAAGTCAGGTTACACTGACGTAACGACTACCTCATTTTGAAAGGAATGACAATACTACATTCCATCACTTTTAGATCACTTCTAAATACACTCCTAATAAGTTAAACATTGAATGAATTCCAAAGTTACAAACTTTGGAAAAGTTAGAACAATGGCCTTAGAATGACAGTGAAAGTGCATGAAATCCTCTATCCCAGGCAAATATAACTAGTTTAGATTTCATGTTTTAAAGTGTATTTGTAATGTGGGCCACTGCCTAATGTGGGACACCCAAGTTCCAGTGTCTCTTGCTCCTTCCGAAACAAAAAGTAAAAGCAAACTATGGAAATGTGTCTAAGCTCAAGTTCAAAAGTTCTACACTACATTTCACAGTTCCACCTTAGGCAACTGACTGTCCCACATTAGGAAGCTGCAAAAAGGGGCCCACATTAGGGCAATCCACCCTACATCTAATCCATTTCTATCCAACCCTCTTTGTGGAGAATACCAAGTGGACCTTTGTGCTGAATGAATGGTCTCCAAAGCCCGGCAATGCTCGGGTAACCACATGTCTTCCACACCTTCCTCGTTCTTCTCAACCCGTTCTTCACGGTGCAGATCTACAAGTCAGGCACGCCCCTCTGCACGTTAAAAATACTTTTTACACCTCGATCACAGTGACCTACATGAATATGCAAATGTAGAATGGAAGAGGAGGGATTGGGGGGTGGGGGGTTCCATCAAGGTCTGGCTCGTAAAAATTCTGAACAAGGACTCTCATGGTAACTGATGGCGCCCCCGTCTCACTCCTTTTTAACGCCCCCGTCAGGGGGAGCCATGCATTATTTAATATGCTGCCTCTGATTGGTTGAGGTGCAGGTGAGGGAGATGGTATTCCAAGTGCATACAGGGAGCTGCACCCCCTGGAACACGGTATAGAAAGCCGTTTCTATTTCCCCTCTGGAAACTCTGGAGGCTCCAGGTCAGATTCCAGGTCACTTATTGCTTTTGACACTGAGATGTTCTATAGAATCAGATCGAAATACCAGTCTATAAAATTTAATTAGGCAGAATATTGGAAAACTGCACGCATCAGTATGCTGGGAAGGCAGCTTCACTGTGAGACAGCAACAGAGTAGGTTGATCATGCTCTGTACGAGGCCTCTGCATTCTGAAATTGATTTTGGCGAAATAAGCGGATCGTTTTTGGGATTCAAACTTTATCGGTTATCTCGGAACAACGAGTACTGGTACTGTGGTAGGGGTCTGGACATGTCTAGTGCACTCGCTTAAAACTGTAGGGCCAAGGTGCAGAGGATTATGGACAATCGCTGTCATCCACTGCATGACATACTGGCTG
Source organism: Bregmaceros cantori (assembly GCA_900302395.1). Classification (NCBI taxonomy): domain Eukaryota; kingdom Metazoa; phylum Chordata; class Actinopteri; order Gadiformes; family Bregmacerotidae; genus Bregmaceros; species Bregmaceros cantori. The sequence goes on along the minus strand of OMKY01218042.1, from coordinate 13,160 downwards.
TGTCCGAAATCTTGTCGCTGAGATTGAGTGGACTGTATAGTCAGTGCCCTATCTAGGGGCTAGGGGTTAGGGAGCGATTTCTGACACGGCCACTGTCTCAAAATGTCTGTCTCAAAAAAGTGGTTGCGGTGGAAGGATGTCATCAATTTGCTGCAGAGCTGAATACTGTATAAGGTCTGCTATACCTAGAACTGATACATTATACAATTATTTTTCCATGATGGCTATTCCTCATTCCTCATATCGTATATGTTTTCATTTTAATACTATCATATTTATATGTTATTGCATCCCCGTAACATGCAGCGCCAGGGCTGTAATGGTTTTGCGTATGCCGCCGCCACGTTCGCTGCGGCAGATCCCTTATGATAACTTTTGAACGGATGGACTCGTCCCAGATTCCGTGTGTTAATGCTCTAGGGTAGGTTAATGAACTGATTATATTAATTCAAGATGTCTGAATTCAAGATGGCCACATTTTTGTTTGCTCTGACCGAGTGAATGGATTTGCCCCAGAGTTTTCAGCATGTTTACGAGGATACACATTTAGCAGGAATGATTTATATTATTATGATTGTTGCTATGGATCAGGGCTATTCAACTGGCGGCCCGCAGGCCAAATCCGGCCCGCCAACCATTGGTTTCTGGCCCCAAAGCAATCCTAAAAAAAATGTTTGGGTCAAACATGTATTATCTATCTGAGATGCTGCTCTTTACCTCAACAGAGACACTAGAAATGCGTCAGTGGCTGTATCCGAAATCACTCCCTATCCCCTACTCCCTACCCCCCATATAGTGCACTCGCTTATAGTGCACTCAACAGCAACTGCCGAGATTTCGGACACTAGAGTTGGCGCCGTCAAAATTATTATAAAATATAATGATAAAAAATATATAAAAATTATAATTAAAAAAAATTATAAAATTCAACAACCATCACAAAAAGTCAGAAGTACTTACATTTATAACTATTTACCTCGGTCGGCCGCTATTTACTCCCGCCGCAGCATTTTTTTTAAGTTTAGGTCATTTTTAAAACGCCTCGCAATGCATTATGGGTTATATTGCTCCGTCTACGGTACATCCGATGTTCACTACATTTCGTGGTGCTTTGTGGGATACTTTCAGTGCACTGTCTAGGGTACATGGAGAATTCGGACACCCCTACAAAATGGCGTGCGCCCCATATAGTGCACTACATGGGGGTTAGGGGGCGATTTCGGACACAGCCAGTGTTTGTTGTTGTGTTGTGGTTTCAGATGTTGCTTGTTACAAACGAGAAAGCACCATTGTTGCATAGAATTAAAGACTTTTTTAATGTGAAGTATACTACTATAAAGTTATGAAAATGGTCGTTTTGCGTGCGTCGTGGGCAGTTGTACAAATAGGCCGGAGATTACGAGGGGATTAGTCAATGAGTAGTTGAATAGCCCTGCTATAGATTATCGCTACCAAGTCTTCAGTAGCAACATCTACAGCAACACAAAAACAGTAGACCTTGTAAAATGCAACCAGATATGCTGTTTGAGAGTCTCATAATTGATCAGTGTTGGGCAAGTTACTTTCAAATTACTTTCAAAAAGTAAAAAAAACATTACGCGACTAGTAACGCACGGTAACGGGGTGTCGGATATGGCGACGGCGTTACAGTGACAGTCAGAGTAACTAGGCACGTTACTCGTTAGTGAAAAAAGAAACGGCGTTAGTAACGCCGTTACTAGTAACGCCGTTATTCCCGTCACTGTAATTGATGCAGCAGTCAAAAAGTTAAAACATTTTTTTTAAAGAAGAAAGGGATCCCCAGAACATAGAGATATTAATCTTTTCAAAATATGTTGCTGAGAATAATTTTGGAAACATCAGTGCAGATTAAATCAGTTGGCATAAAAAGCGATTACTCGATAAAATGAGCATATTTTGTTATTGTTTAAAAAAAAAAAAAACAGTATTCCTTTGACAAGAAAGAGTTGATTAAACGGCTCCTGGGTTACATCTTGTCAAAACAAACCTGGCGGTTCCATTACAGGCAGTCAAAGCAAGACGGATGATCAACAGCAGGCACCCTTTTAGCGAAGCCAGGCAAAAAATCAAAACGGCTCGCGCTATAAAAGACAATTTCCACAATTGCCATCAGGACGTGACAGCTCGTCGGTGTGTGGCCGTCACGGCCTGTCGGCTGTCACGGAGAGGAACAGGTCCCAGGAAATAGCCGGCGGATTCTCTGTCGGTTATTATCTCCGCCGGAGAAAAACACACCACAGACGAGACGCGGGAGCGAGCCGGCACGTTGTTAAAGCGCCTGGCCGTGTTTATATGCGTTTAAGGAGTAAAGTAACAGATGCTTCCGCCGCGATGCCAACGATGTATTTCATTTAATTTGGAGGCCTAAGTGATGTTGCCTTAGATGAAATCTCGGCTGTTGACAAGTGTCTACTCGTTAGCACGGTAGCCACAGTTAATATAGACAGATTATTGTCGGGTGGCAGTAGCGTCACCGCCACCAGACGAATGCCTGACATGTACTGATGTAAATCGTGTGGCAGCTAAGAAAGTGATTGAAGGTAGGAACAAAGGTTGACCAGTGAATTATTGCCTTCCGGAATTTTCTCCACCACAACTTGTGAACATATACAGTTGGCACTTGTGGCCAAAAACATATTACGGAATATCATTTGTTTGTACTGAATCGTCAAAAACATTTTTCTGCACATACATAAATCAAACATGTTTTAAAAGGATTGAAAATGTGGAATTGCCACATGTTGGGGCAAAACAAAGAAATGGCTACCAGCAAGAATGGCCTTCCCTGTACGCATATATACAGGCATACAGGACTGTGTGTACGGTTTTGCCCAAAAATAATAATTGCGGTTTTTCCACCTTTGCGATTAATTGTGGTTTTTAATATATTTTTATTTTTTATTTTTTTCTTAATTACAATTAATAAATTGTACAGACACATAGCAAACATAGCAACATATTTTCAGAGGCAGGTAGCAGGTGCAGTAGCATCGAATTGCCTAACATTTTTGAGGAAGTAAAAATATATATTAAAATCAAATCTATTTTAAATGAAAAAAGCAGCAATATTCTCCTCAAATTCTTCCAGACCTATGTTACTAAAAAAACAATTTTGCAAACTATAATAAACAAGTGTATGAAAAAGTAAGTTGAATAAAATAAAATGCATTTCAAATGCATACCATATTCTCAATACAGCATAATAAATATATAATTGAACAACAATATTATTAACCAACCGGATATTTTGCGGTTCGTTGCCTTGCAGTATAATTAACGAAGGGTTTGTATTCATTCTTTAGAACAGAGCGCGTCAGCTTCGTGTACCGCAGACAGTCGCGCGCCGCTCTTTTGTGTGAAACTATCACTAGGCGTCAAATGCTGTTGGAAGCGCAGTAAGTGACAGGGTGGCCGTGTTACGTTTGAAACGGTAGCGATCCCCCCATGTATCAAACAGAAAGAACGCTTCGTCAATGCGACCCGCCGTCGTTACACTTCCAGACGTGTGGGCAACTCTCAGTATCTGTCACTTTTTTTTTCAAGTTCTTTTTTCCGGCATCAGCGCCGTTTTTCCATCTTTATTGGATAGAACATATGTTTAACAAAACAAACGCACAAGCAAGACAGCTATAACACACACACACGTTAAGTGCGGCAAGCAGCAGCGTGCATGGGGATTTTTTTTAAAACAGGAGACAAGAAACTGCGATTAAAACCGCAACCCTACTTTTGCGGTTTATCGTTCAGCCTTATTCCCAACCCATGAAAAGGCAACATTAAACAGATACATGTTCATATGGACAGAATTCAGGTTATAGTAAAGATAACAACCAATAAACACAGTATTAGCCAACTCACCCTCCAGTTGCGTATTCCTTTCAACCGGCTGGGAGTCTTCTCCAGGATCTGAAGGAACTCGTGGGTCAACTCTGTAAACACACCAGGCCCACCATCACAACTCCACAATAAAAATCGAACCACCAACCAGTAGGGCTCCGAACTGGAATTTTATGGGGAGCGGAAACTGACAGATTTCTTAAACTGTTACGGAACATTATGAAATCCACAAAACCGGTTAAAAATGTTTTGTTTTCTGTTCTCTATATATTTTAACATATCTTATTTCTGGGAGACCATTTCCGGTTGTGCATCCATCAAACTTTCCCTGTCAGTCATCAAGCCCCATGCATCTGGGGCTCCATCTTGTGGAAAGACGAGGAAGCAAATGTAATGGCGTTAATACAGTTACACTGAAGTTTAAAAGTCCACCAAATACATTTTGTATAAACTATATCTAAACTTAACTTTGCACAATATGAGGAACGAAGAAATGTTTGCGATCCGAACCAGTTCAGGACCAATATTTTGGTCGCGGAACAGTTCAGAGAACGAAAACGATACACATAGGCCTGCCTGAACCGCTCGTTTTAAAAATAATTTCGTTTTTAAGCCCTGCCACCCAAAAACCCTGTCAGTGGTGTTGAATTTAAAACTTTTTTTACTTCCAGATTCTTGACTCTTCTCTGTGTGGCCCTCTTACACACAGGGCTTTGAACCGGTTCAAGAAACGAAAACCGGGTTTTTCCACGGAACAGAAACTAAACCGGAAACGTTATTTTTTATGTTCCGGAACAGGAACACTTATTTAAAAATAATGGTAACCGGTTAATACCGGTTTTATTTTGTTCCTTAAAGGAGTGCACTTTGGGATAGCTGCAAAAATAAAGAGTATTTACAAAATCTACGATGCAGCAGTGAAGTAGGAATCGTTGTGGGACTTTCTGCAGCGTGTTGTTGAGTGTTCGCCCCGACACATGAGACCTCGGCTGTAGAGCGCTACCCTCTGTAGCGAGTCGCTGTGGGTTTGCCGCAACAAATATTACATAGCATTAAACAGGTGACAGGAACGAAATTAACCGTTCCATGAACACTATTTTTTTGTTCTAACTGATTCAGGAACGTCAATTTATTGGTGGAACTCATAACCGGAAATGTTATAATTCTGTTTCTGCTCGGAACGAAACGTTAGGGAAAAAATATTGGTTCAAAGCCCTGCTTGCACATACAATTACAAATACACATGGGGCTGTTTTGTCTATGGGACAGTATTTATTTCAGTGTTGACATTCCAGAAATATAAACTAGACGACTCTCTCACTACAATGAAGCAATATAATTGGATTACTTTAGATGTGTAAAACAAATATATATTTCACTTGCTCCACTCGTAGCAGACTGTGCCCCAACATGGGTCATTTGTTCTCCAGACACACTTATCCAGTGTTGTTCTGTTTAGCGGTCGCTAGGTTGAGTCCTGACCATTTGTAGCTGTGGTTGCCTGCCTCCGCTGCTTTCACCCTCCGCCAATCGCTCCAGGCAGAGTGTTGTTAGGCTGATTTGGGAGTTAGCGAATGTAATTCATGACTTGAGTAAATTAAAAGTTAGACATGTGATTAGAATCATTTTTTTTCCCTTTTTTTTCCTTTCTTTTCATTTAACCCTTAGGTGCTACAAGGACTTGTTGAGTCCTTGTCATGAAAGATACACAACATTATCTACACAATGGAGGAATGGGGAACAAAAAAAAACATCTTTGTGATATCAAAGAATGAATGAAAAACGCACAAGGACCGAATGAGTTGTAGCACCTCCGGGTTAAGGCCCTGAGGAATATTAGTTTCTGAATATAGCGCTTTCTTTAGTGGTTTGTTTTGGTGACTGACCAATATGAATTTTTACCGACAACCAATTTCTGCCCGGTGGACCGATACCGATAGGTAACCAACAGAGGTGGAAAGAGTACTGAAAAATTGTAATTGAGTAAAAGTATCTTTACTTTGCTTAAATTGTACTCAGAGTAAAAGTGAAATTACCCATGTCAAAATGTACTCAAGTACAACATTACTTCATTTCAAATGTAATGAGTTAAATGAGTAAAAGTTACTTAAGCTAAGTTACAGCCAGTTTTTTTGGACACTACAAATGGTGAAGAATCTTTACGAAGAAAATTATGGTTCCGGTTTGTGATCTGGATCACTACGAGAACGAAAGCAATTGGGGACCGGATCGGTGCAGCCCTACCGTCTAGCGATGTGCAATGCGTGGACGATGCATTGGTTCTGGCTTGCCAGGCTGCACAGTAGTTTATCTTTCCGCCCAAATAAAACATTTTCACCATCCATCAGTATGTTTTGTAATCAGTAAAATGAGGGGACTCAAATGTAATGAGTTAAAAGTACTAAAGTAAAAGTGTACTTAAGTAAAAGTAAAAATTACACATTTCAAAAACGATTTGTAACGAAAATTACAAGTTACCCATAAAAAGTAATTCACTACAGTAACTTGAGTAAATGTAATTACTTTCCACCACTCGTAATTAATATAGTGAATTCTAGAGCTGTTGAAGAAAGCAAAAACCTGAAACAAAAAGTTCTGTCAGTCAACTGTCAACCAGCTTGTTGGAAGACCAGAAGAAGTTAAATTTTTTTAGTGTTGTAGTCAATTCCATCGTCATTTAGAACAGGGTGAGTCTTTTTCAGGCGATGTCACATATTGCTGGTGTTCCTTTTAAATGTCATGTTGTTCTCATTGAGATTGTTGTCAATATGTAATGTTGCTTGTATATAGGGGTAAGGGACAGTTGGAGGGAAATGAGATGTCAAAAAAACGACATTTTTTTTCCGGCGTCAGCGCCGTTTTTCCATCTTTATTGGATAGGATTAGTCGGAAACTGGGTTGAAGAGATCGGGGGAAGACATTGCAGACAAGTCGACGAGCGTAGTCAAACTTGCGACACTGCGGATGCTGCAGTAGACACAGCGCCAATAACATGAATGGGGTCGCGTTAGGTGCGGTGTCCATAACCACTCGGCCAACGCTGACCGACAAATTCACCGTTACGGATAGGCACCGATATGGAAAAATGCCTCATATTGGCCGATATATCGGTGACCGTGACTATGGTTTACTGACCGTCCAGCAGCTGAAGGGTCACAGACGTGTCCACGTACTCCCACCAGTGCTTGCCATCAGTAGACACGGGGATCTCCCAGTGGGACCACTTGCACGCCAGGTGGATGCACACGCACGCAATGACCGGAGGCCTGTACTGCAGGCAGAACGTCGTCAGGTGCAGGCTGCAAGGAGAGAGAGCGAGAGAGGGCCACATAATCAGTGGAGTTTTGCTTTAATAAACTGTATTAGTATATGTACAGTAACAGTCGTATATTCAACTGGTACCAATGGTGTGTAGGAAACATCTGGTACCGGGCTGTCGTATGGTGACGTCACAGCTTGGCGGCGGCAGACATTTTGGTGGAATGCGATACTTTCATAACATTGTCCGTTTAAAAGTCTTCCATTATTGATTCTTCCATGGTAAATACTATCAATCGGCAGCAGATGGCAGCCTAACTACGTCCATTGTATTTGCCCCTATATGATGGACGTGAAGTGGTAAGATATACCACTTGGGGTCCGCGTTGGCCGAGTGGTTATGGACACCGCACCTAACGCGACCCCATTCATGTTAGTGTCGCTGTGTCACGAGTTCGACTACGCTCGTCGACTTGTCTGCAATGTCTACCCCCGATGTCTTCAACCCTGTTTCCGACTAATCCTATCCAATAAAGATGGAAAAACGGCGCTGACGCCGGAAAAAATAACTTTAAAAAAAATATATATACCACTTAACTGTATATTGATTGGTTAACTGTATACCGTATACTTCATCATACGTGATACCACCAAAATGTCTGCCGCTGGCAAGCTGTGACATCATGGGCAACAGCCTTATTGCTGATCATTAAAGACAGCAACTAGGTTACAGTAACTACTTCAAGAAATAATAAAACACACACTTAAAAAAAGAAAAAAAAAAGTCTGCTCTTATTAAAGAACAGGATTCGCTGGAAAGGGGAGAAGAAAGGGGAGGAGACATGCGACAACGAATATGAATGAATACAATGATTGCAGTTTGCACACAGGCAGCGCTTGGCTGCCTAACCGACAAATTATATCAAATTAGACTAAAGTCGATAATTGAATTAATCGGCAACTAATTTGATAATAGATTAATCGACAGCGATTGATCGTTTCCTTGTTTGGTCACTCCTCTGCTTAAATGTGTTGGATATGCTGTTCAACATTTGCAATATCAACAATGTTTCAGGTTAATAATCACTACAATTTTTTGCACCGCAGTTGCTCAGTCTGTTAAGAGTGAATAAACTGCAAAGCACACAAATGCCATACGTGTGGCACGCCGTCAATCAAGACATTTGTTCGGAAAATACAAATGTCCCGAGAAAAAAAACAAAAAACAGATTAGTCGATTAATCGTCAGTAGGGCTGCAACTAACGATTATTTTAATAGTTGATTAGTTAACGATTTTCAAAACGATTAATCGACTAATCGGTTCCATATTTTTTTCAAAAATCCCCAAAATATTTACAGCGACACAGAAATTAATCTTGTCAACTCGAAATGGAGTCAATTTTGGTTCATGGTAGGCAACAAATCTACAACAATTTAGTTACAATGTAACAAACTCATTACAATTTATTTTCAGGCTAATATTTTCACTATATTGATATTTTCTATCAATGTTGAATAATTATGGATCGTATTTTGGATTTTCAGAAATCATTAAGTAAAATTAAATTTGTGTAGAGGTGGTGTGTCGGCAAAAACTGCTGACAATATCAATGATTCAATTCCTTGGCGATTATCGATTATTGCATTGGTTGTCGATTAATTTCATAATCGATTAGTCATCGATTAATCGACTAATTGTTGCAGCCCTAATCGTCAGAAAAGATGGCCGATTAATCGATTATCAAAATAATCGTTAGTTACAGCTCTAAATAAGACTGCAACAAATTTGATAAAATTGATCATCGGCGAGGAAACTACACTTTCTTTAGCCTGGCAAGGCCAAACCGAATGAATCGTCCATGCATTGCTCGAACGTGCGCTTGGGTCTGGAGTCCATATAATCGGAAAGGGGTGTGGCCTGTGTTGGGGAGGGGGGGGGGAGCATTATTTATTTAAAAAAAAAATTTAAATCAAGGTTATCCAATCATAGCACAGTAGGCATGACAAGTGACGGAGTAGAGAGCAGACAGCCCGCCTCAACATGGATCTGATTGGTTGGCCGAAACGGATCAGATTTTTTTATTTGATGGACTCCAGACCCAAAAACACGTTCGGGTGAGGCGCGGACAATTTGTTCGGTTTGCCAGGCTACACTTACTTATGGTCTAAAAACTAGGGGTGCACCGATCACGTTTCTTGCTTCCAATCCGATCCCGATCCTTTAATTTTAAGTTAAATTTTTAACTGTCAATTTCAATAATAGTCAAAGTAATGATCAATCATTTGGCACGCTCCCCGACTTATTTACCGATCCTGATCAGGACAAAATCCTGAGTCCCGATCCTTGGAAAAAAGTCTGATCAGCCCCCGATCACCAATCTGGGGAGGACCGGATCGGTGCACCACTACTAAAAACCCCAAAATAATGATACAGAGTATGAAGAAAATTAATTGTCATGAGTAGTTCAGACTAAGTAACTGAATTGTTAACATGAACAGAACTTAACTATATTTCCAATTGACTACATCACATTTTTGAGCTAAATTTGCTAATTTTTTAATGAAAAAATGAATAAAATCTACTAATTAGTCGACTAGTCGTCAATAATCAGCAACTAAAAATGAATGTCAGGTGCAGACATGGGAGTGTACAAAATAGACAGATGTAAAAAACTGTATTACAAGCCACAAATGAAAGACAATAAAAGACAGGAAGGTGTATGACTGTATGTTAGGATTGGTCGACTAATCGATGACTAAATCGATTATATCATTAAAATCGCCAACTAATTTGATCATCTTTAATCACTAAAAGAACCTGCTTGAAATTGCTCATCATCCCCCACTCCCTACTCCTTATATAGTGCACTCATGAATTTAGGTACTTAAATTCATTTGCCATGGTTGGTCGCTTAAATTCACGCCATGTTTGTAGTTTAGGTCATTTTTAATGCGTCTTGGAATGCATTATGGGTTATATTGCTTGGTTTAGGCTTAGTTTTCATTGTGCATTTTGGGATAGGGTACATGGAGTGTTTAGGGTACATAGAGTGTATAGGGTACATGGAGTGTATAGGGTACATGGAGTATTCGGACACCCCTACAAAACTGTGTGCGCCCCATACAGTGCACTATATAGGGTAAAGGGAACGGACACAGTCACTGATATTGTCGGTTGTTTTGTGACCATACTGACACTGTTAGAAGTTAATTCCCCAGATAATGTTCAACAGCACCACTAAGGGCACTGACTGTGACTGACAGACTCCCTGCTGGTCAACTCTAAAAAATATGATTGTAATGAGTTGTAATGCCCAGTTTGTCTCAGAGTAAGTAACTTAATTATCATTAATCTGTTGCTTAAGAAGAACCAAACTTGACGACATTCAGAGATTAGATTCTTTTTTGGAAGAAAAAATATCCAACCGATTAGTCGACCAATCGTGTCAACAATAGGGCTGTTGCGTGTGACATCACGGCTTGGCGGCAGCAGACATTTTGGTGGTATGACGTACGGCAAGTATACGCATACGTACAATTAACTCATTCAGTGCCAAAGACGCTTTTCCATGTTTTTTGTAAATAGTGCCACTATATAAACATCTAGACAACGGACTTAAAGTAGGCGCCTTTTCCCTAGACCTAAGGAAAGCATTTGATACTGTCAACCACAACACTCTAATTGAAAAACTTAAATTATTCAACATATCCAGCAGCACACGCGCCTCATATCTAAACAATCGTGCACATAAATGGCAGCAGGTCATCTCAGGGAAAATGCACCACGGGGGTTCCACAGGGTTCAACCCTGGCGCCCCTCCTATTCAGTTTATATAATAACGACCTACCCAGCACCTGCCCAGAAATCATGACGCAAATGTATACAGACGATACAATCATCCTGGCGCATGGAAAAGACATAGCTGAAATCAATAAAACCCTAAACAGCGCCCTAATCAAAATCGCACGCTGGATAGACGCAAACCATCTCGGGCTCAACGTAAAAAAAAAACAATGGCTGTTCTGTTCTCAATAAGAGATCTCCCGCCCAATAACAAACCTATTCAGAATGTCACTGAAACTAAATATCTAGGCCTTATTATTGATAATCAAAAATACTGGACAGGGAAAACCTTATGGACCACCACTGTACGATTCTTGAAAAACATAATTCATCTCCCTCCCAAGCATCTCGGAACTAGAAACATCCCCCTAAACGGGGCAGCCCCCGGACGACCGGCTCCCAGGGTAACTGCATGTTACCAAGCAAAAAAACCTAATTCGGACAAAACTTGCTCGCCTTCGTCGGCCCAAAACTTTGGAGCAGCCTGCCGCATGGGATAAAAACTATAAATCCTCTGAGCTTCGTTGAAGCCATCAAACAGTTACTGCTAAGCAAGTAAATATGCCAACACTAGCTCCCAGTCGCTCCTATCCATAGACAAATCGAGTACATGCCACTGGCCCGCCCTCCTTGCTTCGCCTCATATCGCTCGCACTGCTACTGCCAAGCAAAAAAATGAAAAAGAATGACATGAAGGGCTGGAAAACCAAATTATTTTTAAAATGGTTCCTTCCGAACGGTTCAGGCAGGTCGACGTTTTCGTTCTCTGAACCATTCCACCACCAAAATATTGGTCCTGAACCGGTTCGGAACACAAACATTTTGTTCGTTCTTAAAGTTCCTTATATTGTGCAATGTTAAGTTTAGATATAGATTTTATGCAAAATATTTTTGGTGGACGTTCAAACTTCAGAGCAGCTGTATTAACGTCATTACATTCCACTTCCTCGTCTGTCCACAAGATGGAGCTGCAGATGCATGGGGCTTGTAGACTGACAGTGAAAGTGGACGAAAATAGTCTCCCAGACAAAGGATATGTTAAACTATATAGAGAACGGAAAAAAAACACACATTTTTAACCGGTTTTGTGGATTTCATAGTGCTCAGTTTCTGTCCCGCAACATTTGAAGAAATCTTTTTTTGTTTCCGTTTCGGCTCCTTGTGAAATTCCGTAAAATTCCGCTCATTTTCGGTTTCGGTTTCCGTTCCTTGAACGGGTTCGGAGCCCTGGCTGCCATCTGCTGGCGATTGATTGCATTTCATCATAAATCAATAATAGAATACTTTTAAACTGACAATGTTAACAAATATCGTCCTCTGCCCGTTCGTCTGACCGCGATGATACCACCAAAATGTCTGCCGCCGCCAATACGTGACATCACCATGCAACAGCCCCATTGGCAACTAATCAACGATTATTAAAATAATGGTTAGTTGCAGCCCTGAAGTAGACAATGAGTCTTTAAATGAGAGCAATGACAACATGGAGAGTTGTGAACAGTACTTACCGTGAAGACCTCTACGTCAACGCGTCTTGTAATTGTTAAGGAACAGATTGGGGCTATGAAAGTGTGTTTACACTCTCTGCGATGCAGCCCCATGGCGGACGGAGGGTTGCACACAGCAACACACACATCACAACACATCGCGCCTTCAACCCGACCCCCCTTCAGCGGTGCCGACCGCAACCGCCCTCGTCCCCTTTGTACAATACACCGCACTACTACGTCCGGGGGGGCTCCCACAAACCGGAGCAGGGGTAGTACCCTGGCGAGTCGGAACCAACGAATCGTCCACGCATCGCACACGATTAGAACGATCATTGGGTCTGGTCTGACCAGGGTCGAAAAACGAGTGTCAATCAAATCGTGTTATCCAGTCACAGCACAGTAGGTGGGACAAGTGGCAAGGAGGCGTGACAAATGGCGTAGAGTAGAAGGGGCATTCTTTAAAAAAAAAAAAAACTCTGTCCACGTCTTGCAGTTACCCATACCAAACTCCGCCCACGTCTCGAGTCACCCATACCAAACTCCGACCCTGTCTCGCAGTCGCCCATACCAAACTCCGCCTACTTTCTCGAGTCACCCATACCAAACTCCGCCCACGTCTCGAGTCACCCATACCAAACTCCGCCCATGTCTCGCAGTCGCCCATAACAAAACACCGGCCACATCTCGAGTCGCCCATACCGAACTCTGC
>OMKY01218028.1:0-14940 GCA_900302395.1 Bregmaceros cantori | reverse complement strand
CCTCTCCCTTTCCACCTCTGTCTCACCCCCTCTCTCCCTCACTCTTTCTCTCCCTCTTTCTCTTCCTCTCTTTCTCTTCCCACCGCCTCTCCCGCCGTCTCTCTCTCACCAGAGCTCATCATGTCATGAATAATGCACAACTCCCTCCACTCTTCTCTGTCCTCTGGAGATTAGGGGAGCGGTGAGTTGGTGATGTTTGTTGCGGAGGGCATCCATTTTTTTTTTCACACGCCCTAAAACTCCCAAACAACATCTGTGACTCCGTGCACCCGCTCTCGTACTCTTCAACGGTAGCACTGGCTCGGCCGGTGGGTAGTTAATATTCCAGGCGCCACCGAAATCCATTCAAAATAATGTTTGTGCTCCTCTGTGTGTGCCGGGTAGGTGTGCGCGGCCGCACACATCTGCGCGTCTACGCGTGCGTGCGCTTGCGAGTTGAAAAGCAAAGGGTAATTGTGTGTATAGTGTTGTACCCGAAAGTGTTGTGCTTGGCTTTGTTGGTTGTGCTAGAGGTGGCCTGAATGTGACCGTATTGTATACATTATGGTTATGGGTTTTTCAAATGTTTTCTGTGCCCACTATTTATATTTTGAAAATAGTACTTGAAATATATATGAAAGGGACTGTGTGCATTCATCCGCATTGTTAACGTCATTCTGAAATTGAACCAACAAACTCTGAAGATTGACTTATGTACTAAAAGATTGGGCACATTTGAGACGATGTGTATATCTTGGCATCGAATGGTAATGATTTTTTTTTTTTTTGGCCGGCGTCAGCGTTGTTCTTTTCATCTTCTTTGGCTAGGAATCGGAATCAAGGTCGGGGGTAGACCTCGCAGACAAGCCAACGATGGAAGGAGAACTCGTGGCACTGCGATCGCTGTGGTAGACACAGTGCCACTAACATGATTGCCCGTTAGGTGCATTGATAGATAAAAGAGTAATTTCTATATACATACAAGTAACATGAAACATTGCGTTGCATGACATCACGTTACGTGTGGCGTCTATAGATGAGTTTTCCCAGGAAATATGGGGGGCTAGCATTTCTCCCGCCGGGTGTAACGCACTTCCTGTGTCTGTATATTTCCCTAAGTAAAGTGATCGTAGTGGACGAAAAGTGGATGAGTTTGTCACACAAAACGCACAACGTTTCAAAATTCACTCGCTCTGTGACAAATTACACACCATCACACACTAGGAACATGTGGTCACATGTTCTCCTGGACCAATGGGATGGCTGCTTCACTGGTAATTCCAACATGAATGAGTTAATGGAACGGGTTGCGCAGTTTATTCAATCATGCGTTTGTGGGGCACAGATCTGCAGGAGAGCATTTGGTTGTTGAATGAGCACAAAACAAGTTACCACCATAATTTTTAAATAATGCGGTAGGTGTGTGCCCCCGCCGATTAGACCTGTTGAAAAATAGTCGAAGACATGGCAAAATGAACGGCACCGGAAGTTGCGAGTATATACGCGGGGGTAGTTAAGGAAGTAAGCCGGAATCGGGTAAAAAACTTGTCTAGATGTTTACTTACGACGTTGGCAGAAGCTGATTGATGTACGTGTGTCTTCTGCAGTGATGTGAGCAACTCATTTAAAGTAGCTAAGTTACTTTGATTGAAGTGCATTTCATAACTACTCGCTCAAGACGAGAGGAGACTAGGGAGAGAGAAAAAGAGCGAGTAGGTAGAGCCGCCGTGGGGGCAGAGGGAGGCGGGGCACCGCGGTGATCTGGAACTATGACCACTTTCTACCCAAACCGAAGCAACGGCGGTCACGTGATCACCTTTACGGCGGTCTGCTCCCCACCCCACCCTGAAAGTATGCAGGAACCTTGAGTCTTCAGGTCTGGCGTGACAGGTTAGCTGTTCATGTTAGTGTTGTCAGCACCACGGACAGAGGCACAGCTTTCTACTGCTCTCTCCACATCTTTCTACCTCTCTCTACCACTCGCACTCTTGGAAAATGGCAGCGTCGCTTTTGGGACAGAATACAAATATCTGGTAGTCACGGTGATTTTTAATACTGTTTTAAAACATTAGTTTTAAAACAGTATATTCGGCTGATTTGGTAAATATATAGCAATCTAATTTCAGACTTGATGAAGATGATATTAAAAAGATATATACAAATATTTATATATTCTTTTTTCTTTCTGAACCAGCAAAGATGTTCAATGCCATTGTAATGAATGGGCGACTTGTCCAAATGCTGAAACGCGCGATTCAAAAAAGGAAAAGCTAATTTCAACAGCCGATAACTACAGAATTCAAACAGAAACTACACATTCGGTCCGTTTCTTAATGTGATTTGAGCTGCATTTTGGCTACTGCAGAATTCATGTGTAGGACGTGTTTTTCACTCAACTTTACATCACAAAGATGTTTTCCCCACATTGTGTAGATCATTGTGCATCTCCTGATGGGACAGCATTCAGGCACTTTTAAGTAAATGTAACCAAAAACTCTGGACAGCCCCCTGTACACTAAAACATTTTCCATTTGAGACAGAACTCGTGACTCTGTGTGCACTGTGAACTCAAACCGTGCAACAGAGTCTATGTGCTGGTTGTAGCAGTCTAACCGACTGCCCCACAGAGCCGGCACACATGCATCAACATCATCACTCCCGGAGTCTGGCTGACCGTTGGAGCGCCAGACTTTGCAATCACCTCTCTCCATCTCTCTCTCTCCTTGGCCACTCACATGGTGTCACTCAGCCTGCAACTTGTTGGACGTCATCGCTTTCTCTGTCCTCCTCTCCATCTTCCAGCTGGCACTGTGCGTTGAAGGAATGTTTTTGAGAGTCCTTGGAATCTCGTCCGTACCATTTTTGTTTTCGGTTTTTCACGGTGGTTAGAAGATGTTCATATGGTCCAATGACTTGTTTTATTCTTGTTTTTTCACTTCTTCTTTGGTGATGTCTTCTCTATACATGCGGTACTTTTTTAAAGGACCGACTCATCAGCATTCTTCACAATCTCCGACCGCCTGCAATGAAACGCTGTCGTGATCAAAGGCTGTTGTTCCCACCAAATAACAGCCCCATTTACTGTGCCATTTCCCATCTACCAACACATCTTACAAACACTGGATTTACGGACGTCGTCATCGTAATGACAACAGCAGGATTGCACTTAGGGAGACGCTGTTTCCATGCCACATGTATTTATTCATACCTGTACACCCACACTGCGCGCTGCCATGTTGCACATTAGCATAATTGCGCACCGCTCGCACTTCCGCGGCACCGCCTCTTCTGGCGCGCGGCCTACTAACCTCGTTTCCCTCTCCTGCGCACTCTGTCTCTCTCCCGCTCTCTCCCTCCCTCCCTCCACGCATCCATCGCAACCTCTGTGTCACTTTGGAGGAAGGTTATTCTTATACGACCTTCATAAATGTGAGTTTGTGCCGTTACGATATTTTTTTTTTATTTGATTTTGCGAATCCCAAAAAAGATCTGCACATTTTGTTAGGGTTCCTCCCAAATCCTAACCCCTAACCTTGACCCTAGCCTTAATCCTGACCTCCTAACACATACCCCCAACTTTAAACTAACCCTAACCTTAAGCCTAACTTCATGTGACATACACCAAACCTAACCCTAACCTTAATCCTTAACTCCTACCGCATACCCCTAACCTTAAACTAGCCCTGACCGCAAACCAGGGCTTTGAACCGGTTCAAGGAACGAAAACCGGGAACTTTTTGTATTTTCCTGGGAACAGAAACGAAACCGGAAACGTTATTATTTTTTATGTCCTGGAACAGGAACTTATTTTAAAATAATGGGACAAAGATGGTTTGCCCCAAATGGGCGTGTCAACGGCTCGCTGAGTTAGATGTATGTAGACCGGGTGAAGATAGATGTACGGCCCCGTTATTACTCGCTTTACGTGCAAATAGGCGTCCATCCGAAGAATTTAGAATGTCAGCGCCGACAACTTCACCGGAGCATGCACACCCGCACGCACTCGCCGACTTCCATCCTCCAGTGCTGCTGCTAGTTTTGTCTCCGACGCGAGTGTTTACTGTTCCTGCACAATAATATAATATGTCTAGAAAGGCCCAAGGGGTGATTTTGGCGTTGGTTTACCTCTATCTTTACGTTTGCTCGGGTGCATGGCTAAGATAATGTCTAATGTTTCTTTTCTATTTCATATCTGTGAATAGACACACGTGCAGACACACACACACACGGAGAACGAGTCGGCGTGGATGTGCAGCGACTGCGAGTGGCCGTACTGATCAGTATGAAATAAGTCGACAAATACAAGGACATTAAACAGACCAAACGCACGCATATATACACACACAATGTAGCGTCGTTGTCGCGGCAACGCATGTCTCTCACGGCGCCTGGGCTTCTCTGATTGGCTAGCCCCAAGTCAGTCTGGCACCACGACCGGTCGCTAAACTGTCCTTTCCTTTCGAGTTGAATTGAAACACTGCGTTTCTGCCGAAGGAACAAAATTAACCGTTCCCAGAACAATATATTTGTGTTCTAACCGGTTCAGGAATGTCAATTTATTGGTGGAACACATAACCGGAAACATTATAATTCCGTTTCTGTTCGGAACGAACCGATTGGAAAAAATATCGGTTCAAAGACCTGCCGCAAACTTAACCCAACCCTAACAAAATATGTATATAATTTTTGGGTCTTGAACTTTATATCACTGAAAATAATGCGGCAAAATTATCCAATCCAACACCTGCCACGACAGACCGGGGACTATCGGACGTGCTGTATTTGACCGTGAAGGTCAGCAGTCTTACGGCTCTGCCCGTGCTGTGATCTAAGCCACAACAACTATTCATGACACCTCAGTTTCCTTTTTTGTTATAAAACCCTGACGCAAAAAAATATCCTTAATTCCAAGTTGAAGAATGTTTAGGAAGACTTTGTCTACGCGGGGGAATCGTATTCTCTATAGATTTGTACTTTCCTTCCACCACTGCGTTGGAGGTGACGAAGAGAGGTTTGAGAGCGGGGCTCTACTTTCTGTCACTGGAGCACTTTGCGAGGGGCAGATGGTTCCTAGCACACTATCGAGCTCCCACTCGGCTAATGTATGTGTGGACTGCTGACTGGGAATGGCTGTTTGAGCTGAGACGAGCAGGCTGAACGCTGTCCAACGCTCGCTGGCAAAAAAAGGAGTTTGCCAGCAAGCACAATGGAGTTATTTAATGTAAAACAAGGCTTGGAACTTGTACAACGCGCTCCCACGCAGGCGTTTTTTAGCCGAGCATTTTCACTAGTCTGCCGATTTGGATTATGTTTAACAGCCAGGCCATTAGATCTGATTTTATATCACAATGCGTCATGTTGCATTACAACTTAATGTGAATTGTTACATAAATTCTGTAGGAACTATAATCAAACATCAGATATAATGGGCGGCGCGCGGTGGCCGGTTAAAAACGTCTTTTTTTTGTTCTTTATATATTTAACATATCGTATGTCTGGGAGACTATTTCCGTTTGTGCATCCTTCCAATTTTCACTGTCAGTCATCAAGCCCCATGCATCTGGGGCTCCATCTTGTGGACGAGGAAGTGAATGTAATGTAATGGCTTTTTAAACCCGGTTTTCACGTTAATACAGTTGCAGTGAAGTTTGATAGTCTATCTAGATCTAGATCTAAACTTAACATTGCACAATATAAGGAACTTTATGATATGAATATAAGGAACTTTGCGTTCCGAGCCGGTTCCGGGCCGGTTCCGGGCCGATATTTTGGTGGTGGAACGGTTCCAAGAATGAAAACGTTAAACATAGAGCTGCCTGAAGCGTTCGGAACGGAACGTTTAAAAAATAATTTAGTTTTCAAGCCCTGAATCGGAGACAAAAAAAAAAAAATCACATGCACACAGTCCTATGATAATCATCTCCCATATCAGCCCAGCTCTTCACCAACTCCAATGGCTTCTCATAAACCATCTCATTGAATTCAAGATCTATGAGTTCTCATGACATTTCAAACACGAAGCGAATAGAGAGATGTATTCCTTCGGTTTGCACGGTCTATCAACACGCCGGGTGGTGTCCGTCTGTAGGCCCCCGCGGTGAGGCACATGCAAATGTCGCTTGAGTAAATACAGCACTAGCCACGTTTTTTTGCTGAGGCGATGTCGCCAAAGACTCACAAGTAGGGCTGCAACTAACGATTATTTTGATAATCGATTAATCGCCATAAATATGACTGATTAATCGATTAATTTTTCCTTTAAAATTGGAAAGATTATTAGCATTAATTATGATTAAGAAACATTATTAGAAGTTAGTAATATTAATATTACAAACTTTCTGCTGCTTCGCAATCTACATTTTATAGTAATAGCATGAAAGAGCGTACTCTTACAGGCTAAATTATAACATATTGGGCTTTCACATAAGCTTACGTGTTGTCTTTATTGTATTGGGGCCTTATTAGACACTTGACACTGGGAAAATTGCATTGGGAACAACGTATATTCAACACGTTTGAGCAGAGAATAGGCCAAACCATGAAACAATTAATCGCTGCCGATTAATCCATCATCAAATTAGTTGCCGATTATTTTAATAATCGATTATCATCGGTTAATCGGTTGCAGCTCTACTCACAAGCAGTGCGGACGAGGTGTTTGTTTCCAACACGTTATGACGTATACATGAACAGTTAGTGTTTAAAAGTTTTGTGTTTCAAATCCCAGTTCCGACAGTCTCCATGCCAACTGGCACACACTCACCCATAGACACATACAGACACACGCAAACACATACTGGCTGATGTACCGATGACAGCAATATCCTAGTTACAAGCCAGGTCAAAGAGATGTGTCTTCTTAATAACATCTACAGTCTCCACGGCCCTGAGGGCCTACGTTTGACAAATCCATAGTTGGGGGCTATAGAAGCTGAATGTGGCCTCTACATGCGATTTGGAGTTAACTGGTGGATCTAGTTAGAGCCCTGTGCCACTGGACCTCAGATTACGCGACGACTGATATGGTATAAGCAGATCAGCTAAGTACGGAGGGGCGAGTTTGTTAATACATTTGAAAACCACTGTAAAGCCTTTGAGTGAACTGTGGTAAAAAAAGTTGTTCTTTAAATACAGACATTTATTTTTTTCCTTCTAACAATCAACGTTTTCTCCCTCCTCTGCAGTGCAATGCGTCGGCACCACCACCCCCAGCAGCTGCTGCCCACCTAGAAGCGTGCGTGTCCGGGGCGGGCCCCCGGCCTCGACCATGCTGGGCATGTGTCGCGGCCGCAGGAAGTTCTTGGCGGCCTCCGCAGCCCTGCTGTTCATCCCTGCCCTCACCTGGCTCTACCTGACCGTCGGAAACTTCCAAGGTGAGGAGCTGCTGCCGGGAGCGTTTCTGATAGCCTAGAGCTGCAACAGTTATTTTAAATGGGTTTTTTCCAGCCCATTCAGGCTGTTTTTTTCAAGCTTTATTAGGGTTAGTGGAAACAGGTGAAGATGGGAGGTAGACATGTGGGAAATACGTCGGTGGTGGGATTCGAACCACCGACTCTCCGCGCCATTAAGGCAGACTGAGCTACTGCACTGCAACAGTTATTTTAATAGCCAATTAGTTGCTGATTATTCAAATGATTAAAGAATTTCCCCTTAGGAAATGCCCCAAATATTCACAGCGACACAAAAATGTATCTTGTCAAATTGAAATGTAGTCAATTTTGGTTCACGTTGGCAAACAAATTTACAAAAATTTAGTGACTTACTCAGCCACAAACTCGTTACAATTAATTTCTACGGTAATATTTTGATGGTTTTCTTCATATCCATGTTTTTTTTTTATCAATAATGTTGTATCATATTAAATTAAATCATGTTAATTGAAACCTGCTCACGATGATCATCGATTATTGCCATAGTTGTCGCTTAATTTCACCTGTCATTTTTGGATTGGCTGTTGCATCATCCCAGAGAGTTCATAAAAACTTGATGACCCAGTCGCAATTTTTTTGTTGTGACAAAAATGTTGACCCCGACATGGTATGGAATCACGGGGGATTACGCACACTTCTCGCCAGTTCACGTGTAATTTGTGCTTTGGCATCAGCCAAGTCGTGGCTTTAGTTTGGAAAGTAGGACAAGAGAGATCGGGGAAGATATTGGCAAATGTTGGTGGGGGGTAGGAGAACCTGTGACGCTGCCCGTGCTTGTTATGTGTTCTGGGTGCGGGTCGACTGCAAATATCCCGCCTCGATGAATCATTCCAACTTGAATGATTTGCTGAACAACTATGTTTATTACAAAGTAACGTTTCTCAGAACAAACATCATTATTATTATGCCTTGTATTGTTTTATTTTGTTTCGAAACTGCATCATTCATGCAACTAAATTGCATGTTTATATGTTCATATTATTATTAAAATCATTTAAAAATGTTTATCGCGCTGAAAGTATACATTTGTTTACTAATTATTCTGTGAAATATTCTGCGTGTATGCATAGTTGCCGATTTTCTCAACGAGTCTCATTTGTTTACTTAATTGATCAATGGAAATCTTGGGAGAATACTCGATTAATTTTATTAAAGTATTTGATAACTCTCTCCCTACTTTCGTTATAACCCCACTTTTGTTGGATTTGTTGAAAACCTCCTCTGAGATAGCTCGTCCCAACCCTATCCCCAGATGCCCTTTCAGCGCAGCCACCAGAGAATTATTCTCCATCCACCGTCCCCATCAGTGCCCGCGGGCCCACACAGCTGGGAGCGGCGTTTAGAGCCGTCGCTCATGTCGTGCCTGCACTGACATTGATCACATTCAGAGATGCCGGATCTTCTCGCATGCTTTGTGGCTCGCCAAACAGATTAACGTGACAAAGGACGCGGCCCCCCCGATATACCCGTCCCGGTCGCACTCCATTCCCTCGGTTTAATTTTGAGGCTGCTGATGGTTGGCGATGCGAGCGAGCGATAGAGAGAGTGGAGCGGTGGAGTCGTACTTGGCCCCCACAGCCAAAGACGCGCGGAGTGCGGTGAGCGGAAGAGATTTTTTAATGGATGAAAGATAACGCCGGCTTGGGAGATCAGCAAACTTTTGGATCTGGGCTGCAATGGTTTTTTTTGTTTTGTTTGGTAATGCCAGTAGCTCTCAATATCTGAAGAGCATCAGCTGCTTTTTAATTTGCTTCAAGCAGTCATTTATTTGACTGTGGCTTCAATCTTCTATTTTTTTAACAGCCTGTGAGTCAAGAACTAAATATAGTTGTAAGTAGATTGGTTTTTCTTTTTTTTTTTTTAGATGGTTACCATGCATGCACCATTTTTATATTTTAATGATAGGACAAGGCTGATGTAGAGGTGGGTGATATGGACAAAAACCCATATCATAGTATACTGTGCAGTTCACCTTGGTTTCCATATGTGTTTTGGTATTTCTGTTTATTGAAAAAAACAAAAGAAAAAATCAATGTTGCCAACTGCCAACAGAGGGCAGCAAATTGTTCTTTGTAGATAAAGCCTATACAAAATGATCTACTATTAATGGAACATTTTGCAGAAATATGCAGAAAAAATGGAACATTTTGCATTTTTGCCAAGTGACGAGTAGAGGAGTACTGTGGTCAGAAAGTGACTTGTGCAGCTTGACTCCGCCGGAGCTACCTGGCGTTCAGCAGCAGAGAAGAAGATTCCCCGCATTGTGTAGATCATTTAGATGATTTCGCATGAGGACTCAAAAACGAATAGTTCTTAAGGGTTAAAAACTTTGCTCCTAATAATTATCTTTTGTTCAGCATTGTGGTTAAAGTAGACTGGTAGTCGGTGGACAATAATTTTGGACATACCCAACAACAGAATAGAATATTACGAGCGTGACCAGCGGCAGAAATTGGCTAGTGCTTTCTTCAGTTTTACCAGCCAGTCAGTTTTTACTAGATATTATTTCCTTTTTACTAGATAGTAAGTCGATTTTCCTAGATAGACATCCTAGCCCTTAGGTGCTGAGCACTCATTGTTCCTTGTGCGTTTTTCCATTTAATTTGAGCGGCATTTTGGCTGTAATCATGCTCATGGGTGCGTAGGATGTGTTTTTCACTGAACTTTGATATGACAAAGATATTTTTGTAAATATTCCCTGTTTAATAGCTGTTTCCTGTTATGTTTTTGTGTAAACATTTTAATCCTGGCAATTTATCTTTAGTTCAGCATTGGTGTTAAAGTCCTCATAGTGATAGCCAATGCATCATCAGAATCGTCATCATAATTCCCATAGTCTGGCTGATTGTGAGTTCTGCAGACTTTGCAACCAGCTCTCTCCATCTCTCTCTGTCCTCGGCCACTCGCATGGTGTCACTCAGCCTGCAACTTGTCCACTCTTGAATGTTATCTCCCCATCGCTTTCTCTGTCTTCCTCTCCTCCTTCCACCTGGCACTGTCAAAAGCGAATGAATAGCGACTTCTTAAATTCTACTAGCCAATACTTTTTTTTTTAAATGTTTTTTTTCCACCCCATTCAGGCTATTTATTTATTTATTTATTTATTTATTTATTTTATTTTTTTTTATTATTAAAGCTTTATTAGCGTTACCAGAAACAGGTGAAGATGGGGGGGCAGACATGCGGGAAATACGTCGGTGACGAGATTCGAACCAACGACTCACCGCGCCATTGAGGCATATGCGTGCTTTCCAGCGCTCTGCCTAACCAACTGAGCTACTGGGCAGCACAGCCAATACTTTTTTTAAACGTATCCAACAACAGGATAGAATAGTAGAAGCGTGACCAGCGCCAGCACTTGGCTAGCGCTTGCTTTAGTTTTACTAGCTAGAGTCAGTTTTTACTAGATATTGTCTAGTAAACTGTAGTAAGACAATTGCTGCCTGTGTGTGTGTGTGTGTGTGTGTGTCGCCACGCGCCGCCGCCCGTCATGATCTCTCCTCCTCGCCACTTCAATGATCTATAACATTTTTTTCTCGCTGAAAATCTATCACACGGATTGTGAAGCGTTATCGTGATGGCCACACGTTAAGATCGTCCCACTCGGGACCCCCCGAATCCCCCCACCCCCTCTCTACAGATGACAAATGACTGGATGACACCCTCATATAAAGCGGTTTTATTTGATTCCACAATATTGCTTTTTTTTGTGTGTTGTTGGCGGTGGTGCGGGGGTGTTATTTCTGTGCTTATTTTCCGGGGGCGGCGAATGCAAGTCAGAGCGGCGGCGGCGGCGTGTCGGTTTTCTCTCCAAGTCGGGGAGTTCAAAGTGCAAGTGCAAGAAGATGAGACGGAAGATAAAAGAGACGGAAGGGAAGGCAACATGAAGATACGATCAAAGTGGAATATGGAACGACAAAAAAAAAAAAAAAATCATCAAAGTATGATCTGTAAAGCTATGACAACTAATCAATTTGCAATCAACTATTAAACACTTATATTTTCATCATTAAACTAAGGCTGAATGATAAATTGCAATAGTTGATAAACCGCGGTGGTAACACCGCAAGGGGGTGCAAAAAGCTTGCAGAGCAAAGGCCATGTGTTGTTTTTGTGTGATTATTGCAATTTAAATGTAAAAGCAGCAAAGTTGTGTCTTCGTCTATTAGAGGTGCAGTGGTTAGCATTGCTGCCTCACAGCAAGAAGGTCCTGGGTTTGAATCCCAGCCCAGGTCCTTTCTGTGTTGTGTGTTTACATGCTCTCCCAGTGTCTGCGTGGGTTACCTCCAGACACTCCGGTTTCCCCCAGCACCAAAGGCACTGGCTTGGAATCTGGATTTGGCCTAGCCTGGTAAGCCAGAACCAATGAATCGTCCACGCATCACACCCGGCTAGATGGTACATTGTGTCTGGGCAATTCAGGCAGATAAGATACTTTATTTCGTCACACATACATACATGTACAATGAAATTCTTTCTCCGTATTTAACCCATCCCTGAGGTGCGTGGCAGCCGGGGTGCAGCGCCCGGGGACCAACGCCAACGCAAGACATGGGCGGAGTTTGTTATGGGCGTCGCGAGACGTGTGCAGAGTTCTCTATAGGCACGCTTGTCCCACCTTCTGCACTGTGTCGGGATAACACAATTTGATTGACTTTTTTTTTTTTTTTACACGTTTTTCAACCCTGGTTTTATCAACCCAATGATTGTTCTAATCGTGTGTAATCCGTGGACGATCCGTTGGTTCTTGCTCACCGGGCTAGAATTGGCCCCCGCACACTGCACACTCTGCTGCCCAGCACTCCTAAAGAATGGGTTAAATGCAGAGGAACAATTTCACTGTACATGTATGTATGTGTGACTAAATAACATACCTTTTACATTTATTCACTCATTGTAATATGTAATAGAGGAGGCATTAGGCGGCCAAACATCTGACAGAAATGACTCAAGAAATATAAATAAAAATGTAAATAGTTTGAGGTTTTTCCCAAAGTAACAGCATTACTGTGCGGGATGCCATCCAATGGCAATATGAACACTTGTGCTACACAGGGAGCGTCGGCCAGCTTTGTTTGAGAGAATTACAAAGCTGGGCATCTAAAATAATACACACAGCATATGGCCGGTACTTTTGATGTGTTAAGAACTAATTTGGCAAGCAATCCATAAACACCATTACCACGCGTGGTAATCTAATCTTCAGTCAGGAAAAACACACATGGCGGTTCTCTAAGCATTAAATCAACATTTACCATGGGGTTGAATTCACTCTTGAAGAACGGACATCTGCTCGATTGAAGATAACAATACATTTACTGGGAGATTAAAAACAAAAAAAAGAGTGCAGAAACGGAGTGCTTGGCTTTGCAGCTTAACCGAAGACTGGCAAACATTTTACTTACTTTACTTGGCTGTAGCTCATTTGGTAGATTGGCCGTTCCAATGAACGAAGGTTTGATAACCGAAAGGTTGTTGGTTCGAATCCCGGCTCCGACGGTCTCCCTGCTAGCAGTGTCCTTGGGCAAGACGGGGAGTGGCGAGCACCTTGCATGGTAACTGCTGCCATTTATGTGTGATTGAGGGGTCACTGTAAAGCGTTTTGAGTAACGGCAAAACTACAGAGAATTCAGGCCACAGAAGTTACATGTTTCCGCATGCTCCTCTGCACCTCGTGTAGAGGAGACGTCGTTAACAAACAAGTGAAAGCCAGAATAAAACAAGCCATCGAACTATTTGAAAATCTATTAACCACAGCCAAAAAAATGAAACTAAAATGCTACGGACATGTTAGAGGAGCCAAAGGACTCTCAAAAACAATCAAGTCTGGTGAAGGCAAGAGAGGAAGACTGAGAAAGCGATGATAACATCCAAGAGTGGATAAGTTGCAGGCTGAGTGTCACCATGAGAGATGGAGAGAGCTAGTCTTCAGTGGCGCCCCAACGGTCGGCCAGACTACGGGAGCGATGATGATGTTAGAAAAGCACTATATGATCTTTCATATTGATCCAATAATTCATAATTGTGATTGGAAATTGGTTCCGTTTTACTTTCAATGCAAATGATTACAGCTGAATCATTTACTCAATTAATTGAGTGAACTCGACTACAGCAAAATACTTTACTTAGATGTCTCGCCTCAATTAATCGTTCCTCTTTTCACAAATCTTCTGGAATGCTACTGCTACGGTTAACAACTAAATTTCATAATTATATTCATCATACACTGGACAAACAGCATTATAATGCATTTTATTGACTATTTAAAAATACGTCTCTTTCGAGGAAAAACAAACACGGCGCATGGTTAGATTATGCAAACCATTTGGGAATGTTGATCATCCAGAAAATTAAACAAATTAAGTTACTAATTACTGTATTCTGTTTAAATGTATTTTCTCCTCGTATATGCATAACTGCTCATTATCAAAGCAATAACATCTTTTATTTGATGGACTTGATTAGCAGACAGAACGCTGTGTCTCAAATGACACACTTGGTGAACTATTTTTCAGAGTCAGAATGAAGTTTGTTGTCATTGTCAATGATACATCATCACAGACTAGGATGTTTTTTCTTGGTACGGGTGCTAGACATGGACACGGTGCACCAAACATGTAATGGAACATTTGTTGTTCCCATTGCCAGTCACCTTTCCCAGTGTCATGGCCCTGATAGAATAAAGACAACACGTACTCTTGGGTGAAAACCCAGTATGTTCAAATTTAGCATGGAAGAGTATGATAACACTAAAAAACTGCAAGTGATTCAAGATAGCGAGGCATGAAAAGAGTTTGCAACATGATTAATCATCAGTAAAAATTGGTGATGATCAAAACAGACCCTGGAGAAGTCCCTACAAGGATGCTACACCAGGATGCTGAAGAACAGAATCCTTTATGAAGGATTACCTAGGGTGAGCGAGAAGATTGCCGTAAGGAGAATGAGACTTGCAGGACATTGCCAAAGACGCAAAGAGCTACCAGCCAGCAAACTGGTGCTATGGGAACCTACACAGAGGACGCCCCACCCTAACATTCGTGGACATGCTGAAGGAGGACGCGGGAGTCCATAGCACCAACGAACTGGTCAAATGTATGGAGGATCGGGATGACTGGAGGCTACGATGGAGGGGTCCTCTGAGGTCAACCTAGGGAGAGAGAAAATAATCGTTAGTTGCAGCTCTATTATTATCATTATTATTATCAGTATTATTATTATTATTTTTAATTATTATTTTTTTATTATTATTTTTATTATTCTTATTATCATTAATAATATTACTATTATTATTATTATTATTATTATTGCGGCAATATTAAGTATGCATCCCTCTAAACGATCATTTAGTCGATAGCATATTTAATCGATCCAGAATTGCGTCATCCCCACAATGAATCGATTCTTCCTCCATCCAACACAGTGAACTCAAACCCAGGCTTTATTCTCCTATTTACGTCCATAGAACACTGTGCGAAGTGTACCAGCGTTAATCCTCATTATGTCCCGTTTATATCTCTCTGCCTGACAG
>OMKY01218017.1:0-11862 GCA_900302395.1 Bregmaceros cantori | reverse complement strand
GAGCGCCCGCACGCACGCACGCACACACACACACACACACACACTCACACACACACACACATACACACAAACGTATATAGACACACAAACATATATACGCAGACATAAACATGCGCACATACAAATGAACACACGCTGACACACATATTCACACACGCAAAAGTACACATGCATTCATGGGCGTGCACACACACACACACACACATACACACACAAACGTATATAGACACACAAACATATATACGCCGACATAAACATGCGCACATACAAATGAACACACGCTCACACACATATTCACACACGCAAAAGTACACATTCATTCACGGGCGTGCACACACACACACACACACAGATGAACACACACTCACACACATACATGAATACGCACACGTGAACGTGCACAAATACACCCACATAGACATTTGCTTACACACACACACGTATATACACACACAAACATACATATATACTCGGACGCAGACGTGAACATGCGCACAAACAAATGAACACACGCTCACACGCATATTTACACACGCAAACGTACGCATGCACACACACACGCACAAACACCCACACAATTCACTCACACACACAAACACACACACACCCCTGCAAGAAATACAAAGACAGTTTACGCACATACTAAACGAAATCAGAGATCTTGACGCGTGTGTGTGTGGGATATTTACATCTCTGCAATACAATTACCACTATATGATGTTGGACGCGTAATGGAGAGTAATATATTCACGGCGCCAAGTCATGCTATAAATATTTTACTGTGTGTCTAGTTGAAATATTCTAGTTTAATGGTAGCAGTGGTAGTGGGTTTATCTCCTAATTTGTCCGGTGGTCGCCTGGGCATCCGTCCTCACAGATCTTTTTTTACGTTAACCAGACTTGGCACTTGTTTTAAATAGTTAAACAAATTTGTGGGCTCGGATCGAAGCTGCAAGTTCAACTCTACTGTTAGCTGTAGGGCTGTGAATATTTTCTTAACATGAGATTTGAGGTTTGTAATGTTTTTTTTTTAATTAGAGATGAATTAATAAAGCTGCAACGATTCTGGGTTTTTATTCGTTTTATTTTACACGACTAGGCCGTGATCTGAAGGCGCAAGACACTGACTGTGTCCGAAATCGTTCCCTATTCCCTACTCCCCATATAGTGCACTCACTTATAGTGCACTCATAGCAACGGCCGAGATTTGGACACTAGAGTAGGAGACGTCAAAATTATTATAAAATATAATTATAAAATTCAACAATCATCACAAAAAGTCAGAAGTACTTACATTTATAGCTATTTGCCGCAGTCTGTCGCTATTTACTCTCGCGGAACCATTTTTTTGGAGTTTAGGTAATTTTAATATATCTCGCATTGCATTATGGGTTATATTGCGCCGTCTAGGGTACATCGATGCGCACTACTTTTTATGGTACATTGTGGGATACTTTCAGTGCACTATATAGGGTAAATGGAGAATTCGGACACCCCTACAAAATGGCGTTCGCCCCATATTGCGCACTAGGGAGCGATTTCGGACACAGCCAATCTATATAAAAAGTACCCGTATTTCCGGAGACAAGGAGAGGTAGTGAGAGCTCTACAGTGGGAGAGAGACACCCCACACGCGGCGTCTTCCGGTGGTACTGTCCGCTAGGGGCGCCAACGACAGAGTCAGAATGAATGGGATCCTGTGGAAGCTGAAATAAAAAATATTAACGCCAAATCTGACGCGAAATTATGAGCCCCTTCACACAATGAACCGTTAATTATCCCGACAATATACATTAAAACATCAATTAGAAACGATCTTTAAATAGGTTAAAACAGGCTGCTAAGATTGGAATATTTGTATTGGAATTCCCATAGGGCTCGAATTTCCGTAGCCACGGCTCCCCCCATACCAACCCGGAAGTAGGCACGGACATCAAAACGAACGCGGTGTCCATTTTTATATACAGTCTATGCTCGACACGCTGCCGTTTGTCGCTGTCCGTGGTGCTGAGCGGTCGCTGTGCTTTTCCAAGTCTTCTTCATTAGCTCTTACTTAACTTCATAAAACATTATATATATAGATATATAGACAGAGATGGGCAGTAACGCATTACATTTACTCCGTTACAATTTTTTGTGTACTTTTTTTACTTTTGGAGTACATTTCTCACAAGTTACTTTCTACTTTTACTTGAGTAAATTTGAGTTGGAAAAAAAAAAACTTTATTGAGATGTCAGCAATTCACTACTCGTTACATTAACTTGGCCTTCAGCGACACCCATTTGGAGCCGTTGGCACATATGTTGGTGTCATATCTCTCTCTCTACCTCTCGGGCGCCCTCTCTCTCTCTCTCTCTCTCTCTCTCTCTCTCTCTCCCCCCCTCTTGGGCACTTTCGCCCTCTCTCTCTCAGTCTCTTGGTCTCTCTTTCGGGCGCCCTCTCTCTCCCTCTCGGGCACTCTCTCTCGACCTTTCTCGGTCTCTGGCACTCTCTCGTTTTACATTTTGAAAAGAGAATTTGTCCTTTTTTTTACTGAAAGTTACTCAGTACTTTAGCTACTTAAGTAACTTTTTTGTCGAGTACTTTTTTCTTTTTACTGTTACTTGAGTAGCTATTTGGATGACTACTTTTTACATTTACTTGAGTAATATTTTTCTGAGGTAACAATACTTTAATCTAAGTAATTTGTATGGCTACTCTGCCCATATCTGTATATAGATATCTATTAGTTGCAGTATTAGAATCTTCATTCCTTGTCTGTGCTCTGTGTCTCCAGCCTTCATCGCCGCTCTCTACATCGACAAAGACCTGGAGTACGTCCACACCTTCATGAACGTCTGCTTCTTCCCCCGGCTGAAGGTCAGTCCACAGGTCGTACTTTGCGTGTTCATGGAGGTTTCAGGTTCCATCAAATGGTCACCAAACCTGGAGGTGTGTTGGCGGAGCGGTGACGGACACCGCACCCGATGCACCCCTATTCATGTCAACTCATTCACTCCCGGCCTATATTTCCCCCTTAACCAATAGATTCCCAAATCTATCCCATTCACTATCCCAGTGTGTGTGTGTGTGTGTGTGTGTGTGTGTGTGTGTGTGTGTCCCATGGAGATGTAGACATGCGCCTACACACCCGCTCGTGCTCGTGCGCATACACGTGCACAGGAGCTTACACACACACGCACGCACACACACCTCTGCGGGGAAAAACACGTCAAAACACGTCTTTGGGAACGAGGACACTCGAGGGAAACACGTCAAACACATCATTTAGGAGTGGATGAGTTAATGGCGCTGTGGCTGCCAGCTGCTGGCGATTGATAGGATATTACCATGGATGAATCAATAATAAAACACTATTAAACGGACGATGTTATTACCTGCGCTTGGGCTGTGCCACGGAAGCAGGTTATGTTTTTGGTAGCGTTGGTTTGTCTGTCCCCGGGATAGCTGAAATAGTTGTGCATGGATCTGGATGAAAATTTGTACAGTTGAAATGACGCAGAAGAATCAATTCAATTTTGGTGCATTTCTGTAGCCTATAAGTAACAGAATCATACTTAATCACCAACTTACCGATAGATCATTTCTGTAGCCTATAAGTAACATAATCATACTTAATCACCAACTTACCGATAGATCATTTCTGTAGCCTATAAGTAACATAATCATACTTAATCACCAACTTACTCATAGATCATTTCTGTAGCCTATAAGTAACATAATCATAATTAATCACCAACTTACCACTACTGAGTGCTTCTAGTTGTTTGTAGTTCTCTCTCCTCTAGTCTGATTTATTGTCCACAGGTTATTCCTCTCTGCTCTCTGACGTGGAGGTCTCTGTGGCCCCCAGTGAACCTACCGGTCCCCCCCCTCCCATGCCTCCCAAAAGACACCCGCATGACGTTGACCCCCACCAGTCACACACCTCTGAGGTATGACGGCAGGCGGCGGCCGAGAGACACTTAGATGGACATTTCTATACATGTTGCCAACAGAAACATCATGTGGGCCCAAAATGAGGGGTCGTGAGTGCAGATATTGGCTGTGTCCGAAACCGCTCCCTATCCTCTATATGGCGCACACGCCATTTTGTAGGGGTGTCCGAATTCTCCATGTACCCTATATAGTGCACTTTATGGGGCGCACGCCATTTTGTAGGGGTGTCCGAATTCTCCATGGACCCTATATAGTGCACTATACGGGGCGCACGCCATTTGGTAGGGGTGTCCGAATTCTCCATGTACCCTATATAGTGCACTATACGGGGCGCACGCCATTTGGTAGGGGTGTACGAATTCTCCATGTACCCTATATAGTGCATTATACGGGGCGCACGCCATTTGGTAGGGGTGTCCGAATTCTCCATGTACCCTACTTGGTGCACTATACGGGGCGCACGCCATTTGGTAGGGGTGTTTCCAGTTCTCCTGCTGCTCCTGTTGCATGCTGGGAACTCCACCCCTCTGTCATGTGCTTCTCATCCAATCATATTGCATCGTGTGATTCTAATGCAGCCCCTCAGTCAGTTTCACACTCGCTTCACATAACACATAACAACAATCATACAATGTGAGATTGTAAGAATTCAATCTTACTATTTAAGTACTTTTTTACTTGAGTAAATTTGAGGTGAAAAAAAATACTTTTTACTGAGATGTCAGCAATTCACTAGTCGTTACATTAACTTGGTCTTTAGTGACACCTGTTGGGAACTGTTGACGTCATATCGCTCTCTCTCTTTCAGTCGCTCTCTCTCTCGGGCGCTCTCTCAATCTCTCTTTCTCTCTCTGTCTTTCTCTCTCCCTCTCGGGTGCTCTCTCTTTTTACTGAAAGTTACTCAGTACTTTCACTACTTGAGTAACTTTTTTGTGGAGTACTTTTTTACTTTTACTTGAGTAATATTTCGCTGATGCAACAATACTTTTTGTAATTTCTTTGGCTAATCTGCCTGATTCTTCTCCTCTCCCACCCACAGTCTCCCCCGCTCCCCGTGAAGATCGACGGCAAGCCTCCACCTCCTCCCCCGAAAGCTCGCAAGTCCATGTTTCCGTGTTGAGGCCTCAACTCACCGCCGGCCTTGTGCCGAACGCTGCAAAGAGGACGAAAAGGGAATCGGCTCCGTAACGTTGTCTGAACAACATACAAAGTGACGACGACACCACAGTTAGATTTTACATCGGAATGGATCCAATTAGGGATGCACCAATACTGGTATTGGGTATCGGCACCGATACTGGCTTATGTACTCGTAATCTCCAAACAGTTGTCGATACCATGAACCGACACCTGCTCCGGAAAGACTGGGACTCGCGCCACGCTGTTACCCCGAGCGGAGCCTCGTCTCCCGGCTCCGCAAAGAGCGGTATTTGCGCCGCACCGCCCCGAGCGGCGTCGAGAGGCTTCAGCGTTTTTTTGGGCAATTTCTGAAAAGAAGAAAAAATAAAAATACAAAATTGGGTATCGGTAGTACTCAGTATCGGCGAGTACTGTAATGATTGTACTCGTATCGGTGCATCCCTATATCCTATGCCCAGTAGAGGCTGTTTATTAAGAAAGAACTTCACCGAGAATTCCAACTAATTTCAGCCGAGTCATCTTGCATGCGTGCACTCACTCTGCACACAGCGGTACGTTGTTAGCATAGCTTACTGCCATGGACCCAAACGGGTGATGACAGCAACTAGAGATGCATGGATGGTGTGTTTTTTTAAAATCTGCAACCGCTGCAAAAAAGCGACGTTCACCCGCGCGTCCGTTCGCACAAATGTGCCAAGATCTCCGATTTTCAAATCTCCACGCGCGCGCCATCCGCTGATAAGTTACCGATATCATTTTTACTGCACCACGGCCCGCGCTAGCAGGCAGCTACATGGGCGCTCCCAGCCAGCGTTACTTTTGCCAGTAGCCCCACAACGACACGCCGGTGTGTATTTCCAGCAAATTTATGAGAAATACTTCACTGTGGCCACAAACATACTTTCTTCTGGCTGGTTGTACGTCCAGCGACTTGTTTTACGTTCTGCGTGTTCTGCTAAAGAACTGCGTTTGGAGCAAAATGATTCCATAAGACGCACAAGTCGCTACGTGGCGTGCCGGCTTCCAACCGTTTTTGGTGTTGGAAGCTCGGCGACGCAAGTTGGTGTTGGGATCTGAAGACTCAGTTTGGTCTCGAGGAGCAGCCTCGCCGTACGAACGTGATTTGTCCTTCTGGGGTTGCGAGTTCGAGGGGAAGTGGTCCGGTTCTGACTGAGGGCTTACTGCTTTTGAATCATTTTGAGTGTTGAAAAATAATCTGTGTACCTTGTCAGGACAAAAATATCAGAGGTGCAGCGATCCGATTCTCAGATCGGTGATCGGGGGCGAACGATTTTGTCCCTATCAGGATCGGTAAATGAGTTGGGGAGCCAAATGACTGTTTATTTTCTTTGACTATTATTGAAATTGACAATTGTGCCAAATAGTTTGGGTACTACCAATTTTTGCAGGATCAGAACTCTGTATAGGGACTCGGTACCGGAGATCGGGATCAGCCGATTATTAAAATCAAAGGATGGGGATCGGATCGGGAGCAAACACATTTAATGTTTAATTTTCTCTTCGGACCACCACACCAGTTCACCTGCAGGGAACGTTGTTCATAGCTAATATATGAGAGATATTTTTAAATATACTTTTATAAATCAAATAGTGACTGATGTATTTCTTTTTATATGATGGTTGTAGATATCTGAGCGCCGTGTTCAACACTACTAGATATCACTCTGTCCACGCGATGCTGTTTACATGAAATCTGTTGATGTTTGTTCTATTTTTTTGGGTCCATTTTAAAAAAAAAATTGTCAGGTTTAGCAGACACTGGATCGAGCGGCATGAATGTGAGACAAGCTGGATTATAGAGTATTAGAGTTTATATCTATATAATAGAGATGAGAGAATAGACATGTTTTAATCTACGTCCAAGGTGGGCGCAAACCGTAGTTTACTTTCACCGCTTTTACCTAAAGCCAGCCGCTGACTAGACGCCATCTTCTAAAACTCCTACACAGACACACACACTGGCTCCCTACGCTGTGGAACCGGGGCTAAAGATTGGGCCGGTGGCTGTAGCAGAGTGGGTAGAGCAGCCTTTTCAACGTTCAAATTGAGGCTGATGGCCGTCCCCAGGTTTGAGTGTCCTCGGGCAAAGAACTTTAACCCTAAATTGCTCCCAACGATTTGAGCGTCGACTACGGTGCCCTGGTTGTTTAAAATCCATTAAATCGATTTTCCTGTGGATTTAAATTATTTCTTTAATCAACTATTAAAACAATGATTGGTTGCAGCACTAATGAAACTGGCTTCATATCGTTAACGTAATGTACAAGATTGCACAAGACGCTGATGGCTTTTTGAGAAAAAGTGAAACGGCCAAATCCCACTTGTTGAACACACGCCAGTAGTGAGCGGTGAAAGTGAACGATGGGTTGTTTTTGGACAGGAGCTACTTCACACTGTATGGTACACGTTTCTATTCACGCCCACCGTGGACGTCACTCTGACTGCTGGGCATCGAGTCCCAGGACTGGGCAGATTAAAAAGTAATCCTTAGACAAGTTACTCATTACAAATTACATACCACAGAAGGTTTTAACATTTGAGTCCTGACGCTGGTATTTGATCCCATCACCGTTTGGAGAAATAACTTTTAATTTGGAGTGAACACCGAATCACTTAATACCTACTTTGGCCGGCAGGTTGGGAAGATTATTTCTGTAAAAGTTGTCCCTTAGTTACAAGTTACTCTTGAAATATTGTAATCAGTTCGGTAATCGCATACAAAATATCAAGTTTAAAGTAACTGATTGTGTTCCATTATTTTTTTAATGCAACTTTGATAATGTCAAGTTAATGTTATGCCTTCTCATTTATTGATTCCATGTTTTGGTCCAAAATGGTGCACTAGAAATGTCATTAAAATGAGTGATGTCTGGGATCCGTTCTGCCAAATGATTTATATACGGGCATGTCATGTTATTGGTGGAAAATGTAATCTGACATATTTTAAAATGTACTTTTAAGGGACTATGGCTTCTAGCGAGGAGCATTTAATGGGGGCTTCATCCAGCCTCATACACTTGTGCCTGTGGCTTAGTCTCACAGCGCACACAGCTTTCGTGACATCGATTCCAGATCTCTGGCAGAAGTAGATCAGGTCCGTTTCCCCACTCACTCACCCTTCACACTAAACCAGGCAACATGAAAAAAGATAATTGACTTTTCTTACTCTAAATGTGTTCACTACCATGGCTCCGAACCGGTTCAAGGAACCAAAACGAACAGATCTTTATGGAATTTTACTAGGAGCGGAAACGGAAATGAAAATAGATTTCTCCAACTGTTCCGGAGCAGAAACTCAACATTATGAAATCCACAAAACTGGTTAAAACATTTTGTTCTATACATTTCAAATGTCTGGGAGACTATTTCTGGTTGTGCATCCATCCAACTTTCACTGTCAGTCATCAAGCCCCATGTATCTGGGGCTCCATCTTGTGGACAGACGAAGTGCATGTAATGGCGTTATTACAGTTATACTGAAGTTTGAAAGTCCAAATATATTTTCTATAAACAATCTAAACTTTATATTGTGCAACGTTAACGAACGAACTGTCTGCATTCTGAACCGGTTCAGGACCAATATTTTGGTGGTGGAACGAAAACGTTAAAGGTAGGCCTGCCTGAACCGTTCGGAACGGAACTTTTTAAAAAAGTTTTCAAGCCCTGTTCCGTAGTACACAAATGACATCTCGTCACACACAGGGAGCAGGTGAAACAACATAACTATGAAGTCTATTTATTGTGAATATTCATTTAAAAAAAGGTGATCCATTTCAACAATCAACTTTACATTCAATCAAGCTAAGACATAGCCATCCTATTGGTCCTTCATAAATCTATTGCTCATTATTAAAAATATAGAAATGCTCTACAGTGATCTACTTCACTTAATACTTCAACACACACACACACTAGCAAACACACACCCATACACACAATAATAATTACCAAAAAAAAAACTACAAACTAATATCAATAAAGGCAATTACGTGTCCTGTGTTGGGACAAACCGTACGAGTGTGTGGTAAAGTATGTCGTGTTCAAAGGAAATGCCACCGAATATTCATATTGACGAGATGTTCTCTAATCAGCCATTTTAAAAGTCTTGACATTTGCCAAAGGTCATATTTCAGTATGAATCTTCGGTGGTGTGTTTCTTTAACGGGTGTATTGAAGGCTTGTGCTGTGTGTCTACAATCTGACAATCATCAAAGGACATTTCACATTTCCTGCACATTGTGGACCCGTTTGAAGGTCGCAGGTCACAGGGGGGGTCCAGTTATAAGGTTATAAGTGACAACAAACCAAAACAACAACTTCATGTAACCAGAGTCGGGAGGTTTGCTATCGGTTTGAAAAGGAAATAATCACTGGAAAAAAAAAAAAGATACTGAAAGATGTTCCTAACTGATCTTAGCCGAGTCGACACATACAGTACCCATCTTGGATCCGTGTGTGGACTCACTCTGGCACGCAGCGGTTCTCCGTTAGCATAGTTCAGAACCAAACGTGGGTGAAGTTAGAAGCAACAAGAAATCAGTGCATGTGAATTTGTGCAACCAAACTTGAGTGGTCAAACAACTTCCAATTAAAATGTATCCTTTTTAAATGTGGTATGTAACTTATTAGTTGCTCCCATCTCCACCCCCGTTTGGATGCATGAGACTTAAGCTATGCTAACAAAGTACACCTGCACGCAGAGCGAGTGCACGCAATGAGGCAAGACAGCGTGTACCGACTTGGCCAAAAAACGGGGAAGAGCATCGTGTAGTATAACGTTTTCCTTGACGTAGCCAGTGAGGGAAGTCAGAGGTCGTCAGGAAATTCAGGAAGTACCATCACGGCCTCTTGATGCCGTACAGCATCACCTGCTCAGCCCTGGTCGGCAGATCCCGTTTCCTGCGGCTCCCTCCCGTGCTCTTGGTGAAGCGTCTTAGGCTGTGTCCTCTACTGGGAGTGGTCGATAGTGTTAGAAGTTCTGTGGTCGGGTGGTTTCTAAGTGGCACTAGTTGGGAAGGAGACGTGGACGTGTGAAGAGCAGGTTCTACAACTAATCGGTTTGGCAGAGAGGATGGACCCACCAGCTCACATCAGACTGAGAGGATGGACCGACCAGCTCACATCAGACAGAGAGGATGGACCCACCAGCTCACATCAGACAGAGAGGATGGACCGACCAGCTCACATCAGACAGAGAGGATGGACCCAGCAGCTCACATCAGACAGAGAGGATGGACCGACCAGCTCACATCAGACAGAGAGGATGGACCCAGCAGCTCACATCAGACAGAGGATGGACCCACCAGTGGCTCCCAACAAACTTGAAACGTCCTCATGGCTGCTCCTCACACCGAGCACTGAAGTGAGGATTGACGTGGGGTTCACCGTAGCCAGGAGCAGGGCACCCACTGGGGCTCAGTGTCCAGCTTGTTGACCAGCCTGAGGAGGTCGTGGTAGGCCTTGTCGTGGTCTCCGTTGACGATGACGGCGTCAAACAGGTGACCCACGCTCTGCTCCATCTCCCGAGCCTTCTCCATGATGACGCGCAGGTCCTCGGGCTGTAGGACAACATTAGGATGAGGCTGCCAGACCAACACATTGGAAGCAGGGCTTTGTACCGCTTCAAGGAATGAGAGCTTTTTGTAGTTTCCAGGGAACAGAAACCAAACCAGAAACACTATTTTTTATGTTCTGGAACAGGAAGAAATTTAAAAATGATGGTAACAGTTTAATACCGGTTTTATTTCCCTCAAAGGAGTGCACTTTTGGATAACTTGGATAAAATGAAACAAGAGTATACGACACACCTCCAACCAATATTACAGTACAAACCTACCAGCTCCAACCAATATTACAGTACAAACCTACCACCTCCAACCAATATTACAGTACAAACCTACCATCTCCAACCACTATTACAGTACAAACCTACCACCTCCAACCAATATTACAGTACAAACCTACCACCTCCAACCACTATTACAGTACAAACCTACCACCTCCAACCAATATTACAGTACAAACCTACCACCTCCAACCACTATTACAGTACAAACCTACCACCTCCAACCAATATTACAGTACAAACCTACCGCTCCAACCAATATTACAGTACAAACCTACCAGCTCCAACCAATATTACAGTACAAACCTACCGCCTCCAACCAATATTATAGTACAAACCTACCGCCTCCAACCAATATTACAGTACAAACCTACCATCTCCAACCACTATTACAGTACAAACCTACCACCTCCAACCACTATGACAGTACAAACCTACCACCTCCAACAGTACAAACCTACCACCTCCAACCACTATGACAGTACAAACCTACCACCTCCAACCAATATTACAGTACAAACCTACACGCCTCCAACCAATATTACAGTACAAACCTACCACCTCCAACCAATATTACAGTACAAACCTACCGCCTCCAACCAATATTACAGTACAAACCTACCACCTCCAACCACTATTACAGTACAAACCTACCGCCTCCAACCACTATTACAGTACAAACCTACCACCTCCAACCAATATTACAGTACAAACCTACTACCTCCAACCAATATTACAGTACAAACCTACCACCTCCAACCACTATTACAGTACAAACCTACCACCTCCAACCACTATGACAGTACAAACCTACCACCTCCAACCTATACAGTACAAACCTACCACCTCCAACAGTACAAACCTACCACCTCCAACCACTATGACAGTACAAACCTACCACCTCCAACCAATATTA
>OMKY01218015.1:0-11165 GCA_900302395.1 Bregmaceros cantori | reverse complement strand
GGGGGGGGGGGGGGGTGGAATATGATTGCCTTTCTCTCCGTTCTCTTCTCTAGGGGAGGAAACGCTTGACAAGTGACGCAATTGGAGAAGCTCTTGATTAAAACGTCTCTCTCGTGGTGCTGTGGTGCGGCCGGGAGTGATGGGTGTTATGTTGTTGATGTTGTCGAGGAAAAGTCTCTGGTGAATTTAAACAATCTTAATATCTTCTCTGATTTCAACTGCCATTGGTGTTAATTATTCCAGTACCCTTGGCGACATGAATTGTCAAGGGATGTTGTCAGCAGAGATCAAATGTAAAATACATTTGTAAAAAAAAAAACTTGAATAAGACTAGAAAGTACTGATCCAAATATCTTCTCAAGTAAAGTAAAAAGTACAGGCTGAGGAATGTACTCAAGAAGTATTTTTGAAAGTCAAAGGTACATGCTCTAAAATGTACTTGAATGTATTTTTGAAAATATAAACTACGTACAAAACCTAAATTTGCCTTAACACTTTACAGGCAATATTTTTTGAAGGGCACACCCAGAGACTAAATGCAAACAACGTATTAACTGCTACTGTACGCAGTGCATTACCGGTTAATGCTATACATGTAGTCCTACCATGTTGTTGCAGAAAAAAAAAAAGTAATGACCCTGTTTTGGGAAAAGTAAGGAGTAGAAATACTGATATTTTTGTTAAAGATCTACTGAGTAGAAGTATTCACAGAAAAAAACGTATTTCTAAAAGTACAGATACTTGAAAATTCTACTTAAGTACAGTACTTGGGTATTTGCACTTCTTTACTTGCCATCTCTGGTTGTCAGTCTTGGGCAAACGGAATTGGTCAGTTTAGTGCACCAGACACACATGTTACACATACATCAATTTAAGGGGAATCTCAAGCCCAGTTCCAACAAGTAAGGTCACTTCTGTGTCAGAATTCACTCAACTGAAGTTGTGGATAGCTTGAGAACGAAAACGGAATTCTACGGAAACGGAAACGAAAAAAGATTTCTTCAAAGGTTCCGGAACAGAAAGAGAGCATTATGAAATCCACAAAACCGTTCTCTATATATCTTAACATATCTTATGTCTGAGAGACTATTTCCGTGGACAGACGAGGAAGCGAAAACCCTGTTTTCACGTTAATACAGTTGCACTGAACTTACTGAAGTCCACCAAATATATTCTGTATAAACTATATCTAAACGTAACATTGCACAATATAAAGGAACTTTAAGAACAAACAACATTTTTGTGTTCCGAACTGGTTCCGGACTGATATTTTGGTGGCGGAACGGTTCAGAGAACGAAAACGTTAAACATAGAACCAGGGCTCCGAACCAGTTCAAGGAACGAAAACGTAAACCGAAAACAAGCAGAATTTTACAGAATTTTACGAGGAGTGGAAACGGAAACGAAAAAAGATTTCTTCAACTGTTCCGGAACAGAAACGGAACATTATGAAATCCACAAAATCGGTTAAAAACTTTTTTTTTTTTTTTCGTTCTCTATATATAATTCATAATGTTCCGTTTCTAGGGCTCTATCTTGTGAACAGATGAGGAAGCGAATGTAATGGCGTTAATACAGTTGCTTCAGAGTTTGAAAGTCCACCAAATATATTTTGTATAAAAACTATATCTAAACTTAACATTGCACAATATAAGGAACTTTAAGAACGAACAAAATGTTTGTGTTCCGAACTGGTTCAGGACCAATATTTTGGTGGTGGAACAGTTCCGAGAACGAAAACGTTAAATATAGACCTGTCTGAAAAAAAAAAAAAATTGTTTTCAAGCCCTGCCTAGAACTGCCTGAACCGTTCCGAACAGAACGTTTCAAGAATAATTTTGTTTTCAAGCCCCGATACATACATACATAAATATTGCTGAGTTCTACTCAGCTATTCCATCCTGACCTCCTCATTCACTGTGTAATGTGATGGAGGCTAAGACAGAAACATGCTACAGTGCATTGTCAGCACCGCAAAGAAACTGACTGATTTCTGTCTCCCGTCTGGGGATGATCTGTTATCTAGTACACACCCAGAACAGGCTACACCCCCGCCCCTGCTCACTGTTCACACCACTCCGTTCAGGCAGGACCAGGATGCTCTTTGCCATCAGAAACAGAACCTGCAAAACAGCTCCTGAACCATAGCAAATGGCATCTATCAATCTCTCTGTCTCTGTCTCTCTCTCCCTCTGTCTCTCACTCCATCCCTCTCCCTCTCTTTCCCTTCAAGATTCAAGATTCATTTTAATTTGCCATATTGCATATACATGACAGCAGTACACACAAATGGAATTTTAGTTGGGCATGAAACAACTCTCTCAAGATCGACAGGTAGTGAACAAGGTCTAAACAAAAGATGTTAGATGGCAATTGTCAGGTGAATAATTTAACGATAATGACGATTCCTGATGTCGCTGAAGATATGTGTGTGTGTGTGTGTGTTTGTGTGTGTGTGTGTGCAATAGGGGTGAAACGACTGCTTTCAATTTGGAAACACAGTGATTAAAAAATAGCTAAAGACTGCACTGCCAATAGTAGTTCATATAAGGCACATCTGAGAATAGTAAGTTGGTACGTGATGCACTTTGCGATCACTGTACTACTGCATTGTGTGTGTCATTTCTTGCAGCAACCATGAGTCCTTTACACACCCTTCACATGTGTGTGTGTGTGTGAGAGAGAATTTTCCCTACAAATGAGTGATAATGGTGTAATAATAGCGAGCTTGAAAACTCCATTCAAATGAATGACTCAGGTTGCAACACGCTGGTGTATGTAATCCTGGGTTTTTTTTATTGCTCCTTTTGGAAGTAAT
This sequence comes from Bregmaceros cantori, assembly GCA_900302395.1. NCBI lineage: Eukaryota > Metazoa > Chordata > Actinopteri > Gadiformes > Bregmacerotidae > Bregmaceros > Bregmaceros cantori. Next base: position 8,347 of record OMKY01218015.1, on the reverse strand, counting down.
CCGTTATGTTACTCCAAAGTCCAAGCTAATCACAAAATTAAATATGTCATTCATTTTGGATAACTGTTTTTTTTAAAGGACAACCAAAGATTAACTTTCTTAGCGTAACTTAGTCCCACGGGCCAAACGGTGGTGAAGATAGAAGCAAGTAATTACTTCCAGTTTTAAATCCAGTTTTAACCACTTCCACGTTTGATTTTGACTGATGTAAAAACTCAAAAACTGGGTTTAAATAGGACAACCCACCCTATATTTTATATACGATTGTGAAATTATGTTGGAAAACCCATGTTTGTGCATGCAAACTCAAGCCCAGCTCAGGAACGACCACGTATCAACTTATCTAACTTTATTCTCTTTATTATCTTAGGATCAGTGTTGTCACACTACTAACTACTTTTTTTTACTTTTTTAAGTAACAGTTACTTTTAGTTAGTTTCCATGCTACCCAGCAGCTGCAAAGGGCCACACTACCTTAGTGAAAACTAACTATATTTGCCAATACTCATTTTATTGGAAGTAGGTTACATTTCACTTCATGTACATAGTGTACTAGAATGTACACAATCTTTTGATTGATGTGTTGTTTTTTCTTTTTTAAACCTAAAGGCAAATTAGGAGCATCTGGAATGTTAAAGTAGGTCAAGCTAATGCTGGCTGTGTGGCGCAGTCGGTAAGACACCTACATCCAGCACATAGCTTGGCAAGCCGCCACGAGTTCTCCCCTCGCCGGCATTTCTGCAAGGTCCCCCCGCCCCATCTCTCTTGTCCTGCTTTCAAAAATAAGCACTTTTAAAACAAAAAAGTAACTCAAGTTATATTGGTAACTAACTTTCATATGATTACTGCTTTAGAAAAGTAATGTGTTAGATCATTAGTTACCAGGGCTCCGAACCGGTTCAAGGAACGAAAATGAAAAATGGAAACAAACAGAATTGTACAGAATTTTATGAGGAGCGGAAATGGAAACGGAAAAAAATATTTCTTCAACTGTTTCGAAACAGAAACGGAACATTATGAAATCCACCAAACCGGTTAAAAACGTTTTTTTTTTCCTGTTCTCTATATATTTTAACATATCCTATGTCTGGGAGACTATTTCCGTCCACTTTCACTGTGAGTCATCAAGCCCCATGCATCTGGGGTTCCATCTTGTAGACAGACGATGAAGTGAATGTAATGGTGTTTTTTCACGTTAATACAGTTGCACGGAAGTCCACCAAATATATTCTGTATAAACTATATCTAAACTTAACATTACAAAATATAAGGAACTTTAAGAACAAACTGAATTTTTGTGTTCCGAACATTTAAAAAATAATTTCATTTTCAAGCCCTGCTAGTTACTGTGACGTCAAAGTAACTTATTTACTGCAACTCAGTTACTGACATCACTGCTTAGGAGTAGCCACAATTTAGCCCGTGTCCCTCGGGCTACGCACGGATCTAACCAGCCACAGAAACTCTGCTCTTGACAGAACATTTCTATAAAAACATGTCAGTAATAACAACAAAGTTGAACCGAATGTAAAATGCATTTGCATGTAGCGAGACTAACACAGACTAAGGCCAATGTGCATATTATTTATGCATGTGTTGAGGTGTGAAGGATGCCTATAGCACACAGGTCTCACATCATGGTATTAATATTCAACAGGATCCACAAGGGAAATCCATTTTAGCAAACATGAGCCCTATTTACTTTGCTATGCTTGTGCGCAAACGTGCACCCAGTCGCTGTGATAACATATGCCACCAGGCGCCAACCGCACTTTGTCTATCCTTCCAACTAGTGTCTACAACAAAGCACGCACATATACCTGGTTTATTATCTTTGTGTTACGATTGGCTGTCTGTCATGTCATTCATTTCGGATAACGGTTCTGTTAAAGGAAAACAACCAAAGATTAACTCAGTACTTTCTTAGCACAACTTAGTCCCACGGGCCAAACAGTGGTGAAGCTATAAGCAAGTAATCACTTCCTGTTTTAAATCCAGCTTTAACCACTTCCACATTTGATTTTGACTAATGTAAAAACTCACAAACTGGGGTTAAATAGGACAATCCCGCCTATATGTTATATATGATTGTGAAATTATGTTGGAAAAACCCATGTTTGTGCATGCAAACTCGAGCCGAGCTCAGGAACGACCACGTAACAACTTATCTAACTTTATTCTCTTTATTATCTTACGCCGGGTTTCCACCAACGAATTCGCAGCGCAACGCAAATGTATCAGCGCACCTGTGTATTCGGCTGTGTTTCCACCTGCTTGTACGCAGTGCGCTGGGCGCAGGGCGCTGAAGGCTGCGGGACACATTTGGCGCGCTAGTTGGCTTTGCCCAGAGCACCAGCAGATACTTCACTTTCCCTTTTCTCCAGCCGGTTTTGGGTGCGTGAGTGTGTGTGTGTGTGTGTGATATGCTTTTAAAACCAACTTTTGTAAAACACTATGATGCTCGAGAGGGAGAGACGAGAGAGAGAGAACACGCAGTGAAAGTCGGCGGTGTAATAATAATAATGATAATAATAACAATAACGTGACGTGTGTGGTGCCGTCCCGTGTTTGAAAGCGCTGTGCAAGGTGGCGTTCTCTCCTTTATTTGTTAATATATAAAGGTAACATACTTCATTTAGTCTCACATACATACATGTACAGTGAAATTCTTCCTCCATATTTAAATCATTCCTGAGGTGCGGTGGGCAGCCGCAGCTCAGCACCCAGGGACCAACTCCAGGTCGTGAGCCAGTGGGCACCGAATGCAGCAAGTTAACTAGAACCTGGGCAAATCTATGTGTATAACATATTCTGAATAATCACGAAACAGCCTACAGACTTGTGTGTTTTTTAAATACATTTTAATATCCATTATGATACCGGTTGTACCGCGGAGCGGACAGCAGGATAGTTTTGTGTTTCATTCACCCCGCGCCAACTCCAGGTCGGGCGCCATTGGGCACTGAATGCAGCAAGTTAACTATAACTTGGGCAGATCTATGTGTATAACATATTCGGAATAATCACAGCCTACAGAAATACTGTAGTGAACCTGCAGCAGGCGGAAGATAAGTGCAGGTCTGTTTATTGAAGGTTGGTAGTAGAGCCCTGCGGGTCCCGCGGGACAAATATTGAAAGCTCATTGCGGGTGCGGGCGGGACGCAGCGAGCACACTGCGGGTGCGGGCGGGAGCGGAATTAAGCCACAGTCCCGCGAACTAAAAACATTTAAAAATTTTAAAAGTTATATATATATAACTATTTTAGCTCCGCAAGTCTCCGCCGGCATGTGGCTTCTCTTCGACCTATTTGGATCGGATACTTATAGCGTTTGTATCGGATTCCGATCTAACGCCTACCATTCCTGGTCACGCTGCTCGTTTACATTTTAAATAAAGTTGCAGATGTGTACATTAAAAAAAATAATAATAAATCAGATTCCGTTCTGCTCTTCCGTGTTCGGCTCTGCTCTCCCGATCATGACTCAGGAGGCTCAGCAGAGCTCATCTAGTGGAAAAATATACCATACTTCAGAAGTAAATGCTGGTCTAAAGAGTGGTGTATTAACGGAAGTTCTGATGTTCGCCTATTGCCCAAAGCCGACCCCGTTCCGACTCGGAACTCGGAATCCTGCGGGATTTGCGGGCGGGCGCGGGACAAACTATTTTAGATGCGGGCGGGAGCGGGACTAAAATTAATTTTTTTGGCGGGATGCGGGCGTGCGCGGGACTGAACACTGCGGGAGCGGGACGGGAAGCGGACAGCGGGATAGTTTTGTGTTTCATTCACCCCACGCCTCTCGCCCGCCATGCAGCCAAATGGACACAGACATGCAAAGAATCGATATGTAATAGAAAATCCCTAAGGACAACTGGGGTGAACCTGTCTGTAATGTCAAGCCTGCCACAGCGATCGGCAGCACATGCGTGCGTGCGATCGGCATGTGCACGCACGCACACACGTACACACACGTGCCCGTGGTCGGTGCTGTAAAATCCATTTATCATACGTTTGCTATGAAGTTAAGGTAATAACCTCGGCTCTGCAAGCGCATGGTCGGTCCACCAATTCAATTGCTCAGCACGCCTGTCAATCACGGAATTAAAGTCACCCCGCCCCCTCGCGCTGCGTTGAAAATCAAATTATAAATTTGATTTTGTGCGCACTAAGTTATGTGTTTGAGGCGTGTGAAGTGCTTTGTTCGACTGAAGTTGCGGAGGCAATCCAACAGGCGGCCCACACTTCAGGATGCAATGTTGAACACATACAATTGCCTAGTAGAAAATACTACCAATTACAATTTGGAGTCTACAGGCCTACAGCTCACTTTCATATAGTTCTTGAACTTATCTGTAGCAATGAGATATTACAAATAATATCTCATTATTATATATCATGAGTGCATCAGAAGGACGGAGAAGAGATTCTGCTGGAGAAACGGTTGTTCAGCACATAAATAACCACATTCCTTAAATATCTACAAACAGCTCGATAATGAAGGCATTTGTCATCAGTTCATCAAATAGACAACTTGGGGTCATACTCGTATAATAATTATTCAAGTCAATACCATTACTTATTAGCCAGGCAATCTTACTTGGTTGCAAATATAATGGAATGATTGCCTAGAGGTTTTCGAGACTATGAGACTAAAGAGAGGCTATTTATCGTCCCAAGAAATTGTCTTGTCTATATCGCGAGACGGTGCCAGCAGACGTACACACACAGCCCATGGCTATGCGCAGATCACCGTGAGACATAAACCAAAATTCAAATGAATACTGACGCCCTTTATATCCATCTAGTTGAATTGCCATGGCTGTTGAAAGGCTGTTGGTCTGCCCATAAACTACATACAGTCTATCGGTCCGCCTCGTGGGCGATACGGAACGACGCGCAAAGTGCTGGCGGTGGTCCGATTTATTCTGATGCAGAAACCGCGCTTTCGCCCCGACTGCTCAAGTTGTACGTATCTTCTAAAACAAAGCTAAAACAAATTGGGGAAAATCCATCCACCTGGTCACTGTTTACTATCTTGAGTCTTGTATTGCATATAACGGCGCTCGGGCCTTGGGTGATCAAAAAGTGCCCAGAGCCTTTTTAGACGCCAGTCCAGCCTGTATCACCAGTCCTGGCTACTGACTTCACTGGATGCACACATAGGGCAACCTTGACAAAGTACATCGGTTCCATCTTTTGATAAAGATAAAGGAAGAGTAAGATGACAGTAAGACTGAGAGAACGAGGTAAAGAATGCAATGCCAGAATGACAAAGGGAGAAGCATTAGCCATGTAGCAACAGCGGCTGGCAGGAAACAGGGGAGGGGTCAGCATGGTGACACCGAGAAGCGTGACAGGTGGAGGGCGAACGGAGGGGGGAGATGGATGACGAAGAGGGATGCAGCCTTGGGCGAGGAGATGGATCCGGGCACGCCGCTGAGAGATGAATCCGCAACACCGTGCAGAAGTGTTGTAGGCTAACTGTCGGCGGCGGCACCCGACATTGATTGATAGAGCGTGCCGGCGTATCGAGCGGCCGCCGGGCTATCTGTGAGAAGCAGCCGGGGAATATGCCCCCACCCCCTACCGCCGGATGGCTAATGAAGGGCCCAGGTGAACGAATGAATGAGTGCGTTTAGCAGCGGCCGTGCTAAATCAGAAAAATAATATCCCGCAGCCATGCATGTGCACGCACGAGAGCATGTGTGGCAACCGCATATATGTGTACTACATGTATGATGCATGCAATGTGAATACTAGATAGTTGCCATGCAGGATTATTGTTATCCATATCAATAATCAAAAATAAATTATAATGCTCAAAAAACAATTACAATTATCAAGTACAAAAGGCGGCATGTTAATCCAAACACGTTACTGTATCTATATTTACTCAATCCTGTCTGGTCCCTTTTGTTAGGGTTTGTTTCATAAGGGCCCGCTGGTAAAAAGACGACTAGAGTCAAGAGAGAGAGAGACAAGACTAGCAGTCTGCACTTTCTGTTCTGATACCAGTCGGGAAGTTACAGTCTGTTTGGATTCAGTCCTGCCTGCTCTGGTGAGCATGTCATTAGTTACATATCTGTGAATTATTTCCCTTGTCTTATCAAGGTTATGAACTATTTTTTTCAGCGCTATGTGCAGCACTGTCGGAGGTGAAGAAGGGACAGGAGCAGTGACTAGTAAGAAAGTTTACCTAGCTTTGGTACCCCCAAAATGCCCCAGAGAATTTCAGACAGTATCTAATGACTTATCAGGGTCAGTGCGACTTGGACAGATGCATTTAAAACGGGCCAAAATCATACATTTTCCCTCACTGCTAGGTGAAGACCTTGGACCTTCTATTGCAACAGTTCCGTTCCATCCTTCTTACCAGAGTTCCCACATCATAACCTGTGGAGTGCCTCAGAATTTTTTGGGTCCTGTTCTTTTGTCATTGCAGCTACTAGCACACAATGAAATATTTACACACACACAAAAAAACACAAGGAAGCCTTCCAATATTTCACAAATGTGTTTGTATCTGTGCGAGAGGAGAGTGAAAAGAGCTGATGACACTAAAAGACCATCTTTAGGGGGTATTATTTAGGTAAATGTAACACGGTTTAGAGGTCACAGAACCGCCATAAGGTGAGGGAAGAATTGATGAGGGGAAACCTCTAAGTTGCTCTTGCGATGTCTTCATTCAGGATCGGATCACGAAGAGAGAGAATAGCCCGTGGGCTGCTCCGTATATACATTATACACAGAGCCTGCTGGAAGGTGATGTCACAATGACCAGTCACCAAGACAGCCCCATTGACGTACATTGCGGCCGAGATTACATCAGCCTATCTATCAGCTGTGCAGCCTTTAGTAGTTGGTTCAATCACCATATTCGGAATATGACCGCTTAACCCCCCATTACATTTGGTGCTGTGACTCAGATCATGCAAGGAGTACTGCAGAATTAGAATGATCACGAATGCATGGTGAAAAAACAAACCCTTACCAACCTTCCTCAGATGCGCCCCATATAAACCGATAGGTTGATTGCCTACCACTATTGACTGAAGCCTTTAGTACTCCATTCATTGTGTTTCCAACTTTGCATATTTGGAAAATGACTGTTTCACCCATGTTACATTTGAAATAAACATCCCACACTCAAGTCCAGGGGTTGACGGAATCGGACTGGAAGGAGAAGCACACACGGATATCGGCAGTGGCACAGGGTACAGGAGTCTAATAGAATTCAAAAACACAGAGTAATCCACAGTGTGTATGCATGTTGCTAGTCCAAATACAGCACTTAACAAAAGAGTAAAATGTTTCTCCTCAGGTGCTTGGCTTACCTGAATGAAGTTCACAAGCTGGCGCCCACCCAGGGCACTATCAGGACTTTTATCCAGCAGCAGGAGTGAAGGAGATGATGACGCTGATGAGCAGCAGCTCTGGATGACGATGGGCCGTTTCCAGATGACGCATCCCAAGATGTGCCGTCCGTGGACCTCTACTTTCTCTATTTAGCTAAAATGTGAGTCTTATCTCAATTTCTCATATATGATGTAGCTGAGATCGTCTGGGGCTGATTCTCAATACATCCCAGTCCAGCCTTGACTCCATCCCGCATTTATGTATATAGGGTCCCTAAAGAATCCAATCAACTTAATCTTATCATAATTTATATAAAAACCCAGATGCCTTTCCTGACCTTGAACAGACAGATTGGTGTGCACGGCACTGCTTTACACACATTATGTATCAGCCACCATTCATATCTGGGCTGCTTATCGTTCTCATTTACAGTGTTGGCCTCGTCTGCGTTTTCCCGGAGACATGCATTTCGGTCAATATTAATTAGAAAACCATGTGTAGAAGCTGCCCCAGGAGTCGGGGTGGAGGTATGAGCAGGGAATTATACGCACATGAATAAAATATGGTGTGGCGCTACTGCAGGACACGCAGAGAAGGGGAGAGGAGGCTTTGGACCCGGGTTGTGGTTTTGATTAAGCAGCGGCCTCACCAGCTTGACTGGCTCTTAATACGTGTCTAAATGCAACACATTAAAGGGCTCACTGCAAAAACCACCTCCGGGCAGCTTCCATTTGTGGAATGGTTAATAACACTGTGCTCATCTTGGGGGAGTGGCGTGTGTGGGTGCATGGATGCATGGGATTGGTTGTATGTGAAGGGTGTATAAGTGCCTCTATGCGAGGCAGCTCTTGCATTTGCGGCACCCTAGGCGAGCCATTCGGTCGGCGGCCCTATGCTATTTTTTATTAATTCATTTCATATACACATACATACATACATACAAGTGCATATATATCTATCTATCTATCTATCTATCTATCTATCTATCTATC
>OMKY01217997.1:0-13201 GCA_900302395.1 Bregmaceros cantori | reverse complement strand
CATGCGGCTGAATCGTTTGTTCTTCACTTTCTCCGCTCTCCGGCCACTTGACACACTTGGAGTCCATCTTTGCTCTCGGCGTGACTGCTGGTTCTGACAGCGCCGTGCCGTGGACCCAGTTTCAGATGTTTTGGTATTTTAATCAACTGGTTAATTTGTATTAAACTCTTCCATACGCATGACCTGGGTATGTGGATAATATAATACTAATTAATTATTCGATTACTCGATTAATTAGTTGCAGCTCTATTCTAAATGCAACCAAATATCAAATTGACAATCTATTGCTAAACCATCATTAAATCCATAATAAAGCAATGCATTTCTCAGGGCTTGAAAACGAAATTATTTTTGAAACGTTCCGTTCCGAACGGTTCAGGCAGACCTATGTTTAACGTTTTCGTTCTTGGAACCGTTCCGGCACCAAAATATCGGTCCTCAATCGGTTTGGAATGCAAAAATTATGTTCGTTCTTAAAGTTCCTTATATAGTGCAATGCCACGTTTGTTTCCGGTTTTCGTTTTTTCTTTGAACCGGTTCGAAGCCCTGGTATTTCTCTAATATTAGTAATAATATATATGTTGGAAATCAAGTGAAATCCATCCACTAATCGGAGTAGTCATTGGCTGTGTCCGAAATCGCTCCCTACTCCCTACCTCTCATATAGCGCACTCACTTATAGTGCACTCAACGGCCAAAATTTCAGACACTAGAGTCGGCGCCATTGAAAATGTATAAAATATAATAATGAAATTCAACAGTCACAAAAAGTCAGAATACTTACATTTATAATGATTTGACACAGGCGGTCGCTCTTTACTCCCGCCACGTCATTTTCTTTAAGTTTAGGTCATTTTTAAAAAACGTCTCGCAATGCATTATGGGTTATATATTGCTCCGTCTAGGGTACATCCGATGCTCACTACTTTTGGCTGTGCATTGTGGGATACTTTCAGTGCACTATATAGGGTACATGGAGAATGCGGACCCTCCTACAAAATGGCGTGCGCCCCATATAGTGCACTATATATGGGGGGTGCATTTCGGACACAGCCATTGTCTGAGTAGGTTTGAGCAAGTATCCATGTTGGATAAAGAATGCTGCTCCCTCAGGTGATCCTTTGTCCTGGTTGATGACGGGGAATACCATGATTTCAGTCCTCCATGTGTGGGCACACCCCTCCCCTCGCCCCCGGCTCTGTTTCCTGTGCGCCGTACTTCACTTCCTGCCCAGTCAGTGTTAATCGCTGAGCTGGTGGGAACCACGGGCTCCCACTGCCAGACAACCTTTTCCATGGTCTAAATATAGACTACAGGCAGAGAATGGGAGGAAGGGAGAGCGCTCTGCCCCGAGTGGATGGAGGGATGATGGTGGTAGTAGAAGAGAAACTCAAATATTGACTATTGACTCGAGCCAGGCACTATGTCATGTAAGGCTGCAACGATTATAGAGAAAATACAATCATAATCGTGATTAATAGGCGTGCACCGATCAAGTCCCGATCTTTTGATTTTTAACAATCGGCCGATCCCGATCTCTGGTACCGAGTCTCGATACCGAGTCCCGAACCCCGATACCGAGTTCTGATCCTGCAAAAATTGGTAGTACCCCAAACTATTTGGCACAATTGTCAATTTCAATAATGGTCAAAGTAAATAAACAGTCATTTGGCTCCCTCGACTCATTTACCGATCCTGAAATCACGAGTCCCGATCCTTGGAAAAAAGTCTGATCAGCACCCGATCACCGATCTGAGGATCGGATCGGTGCACCTCTAATGATGAATTGGATCTTAATTGAAATCAATCAATTATTAATACTAGGGCTGGGTATCGATTTGATTTTTACTTTTTATTTAATTTTTTTTTAAAAATGTAATTCAAGTAGGGCTGTACGATTTTGCTAAAAAAAATAAAATCCCGTTTTGTGTCTTTGAAATCTCAATTTTCGATTTGTTTCCGATTTCTTGAAAGGAAAAAAAAGGACAAAATATATCAAAACTAAAAGTGTCTTATTTCAAACTTTGCAAATGGTGTCCATTTTTGTAATTAAGTAGAGACAACTCACCCTATGGCTTAGGATTAATACAATGATCAATTTATATACATTTTATTCACCCACATAACTTGAAGCCAGACCAGCAAAATCATTATCAATGTTGAAAAGGAAATATGGAGGATTTTGTAAAAGTGAAATTGTCAAACCAAACAAAATAATCTGTTTTCGACTTTAAAATCTTTTTTTTTTTTTTTGCACAGCCCTAAATTCAAGTCAACACCAGTACTTTTACCACAGGTCGAGCAGCGCCGCGGTGTTCTCATAGCCTCTCCTTTTCTGCAATGTCTCTCTCTTACTCTTCATGCGAGTTTAATCCTGTCAATGGATTAAATACTAAAAACGGCGTTCGCGCCCTAAACATTACTTTTTAAAAATGTTGTAAATGTTATTAATTAATGTCGTCAATAGGCTTTGGAAAGCTATTTAATTTCTTAACTCTGTTTTAATCTTGACCTCATACTCAACCCATTACTAGGCAGCAGAGATGGGCCGAGAAGCCAAAAAAAATTCTTAAGTAATAGTATTGTTAGCTCAGCAAAAGTAATCACCCTAAAAGTTAAAGAAGTACTCCACAGAGAGAGAGAGAGAGAGAGAGAGACCGCCAAAACTGTTCAACAAATTACTGACACCTCAGTAAAAAGTAGTTTTCTTCACCTCAAATTTACTCAATTAAAAAGTAACTTGTGAAAAATTACTCCAAAAGTTAAAAAGTACACAAAAAAATTGTAACGCACGTAATGCGTTACTGGCCGTCTATGGCAGGCAGGCGCCCTGTATAGATTACAGAAAGTTAATTTTAGAAGAAGAAAAAGCTAGAATTTGACCCTGGGCCGATGGAGGAAGGAAGGGTGAGAAGTGGAGACAGAGAGACTGGCACAGTTTGATGCCAGGGGAGAGCTATAGAATAACAATGGTGGTGATGACACAATACACGCTCCTTCCTTTGTTGGCGTAGAGCGCTGCCCAGTGTCGTAATGGCACACAAATAGTTGCACCCGCCTTCTATGTCCAAGGATATGAAAAGTTTTCATGTCTATTCTCTTCTTACAATGGACAAAGACTACTTCCTTACGGACTAAATCACAAAATTCACATCCTTGGCCCACACGTCGCGTTATTGTATCCGCAAAAGTGGAGCGTTCGGGATTTAATGGTTTGCTGCGACAAGTCCTTTGTGTTAACGTGATGACTTTATTTATTTTTTTCATTTTTGGGCGCAAGCACAGTTTTTTGTCACCGCCAACGCGGTGACATTTGAGCGGATAGATGGATTTTCGCCCAGATTCGGTGTGTTAATGCTCTAGGGTAGGCTCGTGAACTGAGATTTGAGGCCCACTCGCTGCTCAAACCTGTTGAATATATGTTGTCCAACTTGTCCCCAATGCCTATCTCCATTCCCAAAATGAAAGTTATTAATAAGTGCAGATAGTGAAATGGCAAAGATTTTGCAATATTAATATTGCAACGCTAGACCAAACGCAGCGAATGGCCCAAACAAGTAAACACTTGATTATTGTTTAAATAATCCATCAATTAATTGGTTGCATGCCGAGTGACACCAGGTGATTGGCCAAAGGGCCATAGCGCTGCAACGATTTGTCGATTAATCGATTTTGACATTATCGATTATTGCATTAGCTGTCGATTAATCGCCAAGGAGTTGAATCATTGGTGTCAGCAAAAAAAAGCTGAGAATAACTATTCTACACAAATTTGAATCCCAAATATGATTCATAATTATTCAAGATTATTGATTTAAAAAAAGATGAATATGAAGGAAAACATCAAAATCTTTACAAAAATGTATTTTAATGAGTTGGTGCTAAATTGTAACTACATTGTTGTACATTTGTTGGCTATCATAAACCAAAATTGACTCTATTTCAAGTCGACGAGATTCATTTCTATGTGAATATTTTGGGCATTTTTGAAAGTAACAATATCTGATTAGTCGATTCATCGCTTCAGTAATCTGCAACTAATAGACTATTGAAATAATCGTTAGTTGCAGCCCTTGTGCAGAACAGTCTACTATAGAATGTCGGATGGCTGCTATAATATGTGGATATCGCCCCCACCTACCCTGAGCAAACACGTGGCTGAACGTCGGGCGATGGTTTTACTAATCAAAACCTCTCTGAGCAAGACGCGGCTGCGAAGCTAAGAGAAGCCGTAAATGAAGATGAAAGCCTCTCGCCTGCGTTCAGGGCTTTTTTATACACATCTGCGCTCAGTCTGTGTTCACAGGAAGCCCGGGGCACGGCGCGATTGTGCTACAATTTCTTGTGACCACTTAAGACGGCGCGGTTGTTGTTTTAACTTTTTAAAGAGCACAATAATAGTGTTGCTACGACGCCGGGCGAACACGTCTGCGTCATTTTCGAGGCGGCAGTTCCAACAAGTGTTTAGACGTTCTGACGGGTACTTGTAAAGCGCGATCTAATTTCATGATTACTCACCTTAACCGTTTGCGTGCCATACTTTTCTGTCAGTCCTACCTAAAAAAGACTTCCACAAGACTTTGCTAAAATGTAAAGCATGAATTTTCCTAGAACATGCACACACATACTGTTATGAATACTGTTGTTTTAGATATAATTCTTGCAGAACATTTAAGCCCCTTCTCAATAGCGTGGGACGATGTGATCTGTGATCTGTTATAAAATCATATGATCGTCAAAATTGTCACCCTAAAAAAGACCGACCACGCCGGTTCCGAGCAGCGGATCCGACTGGGGTGCACAGTTGGCAAGCCGTCCGTATAGAGGACGCAGCCGTGGCGCGGGGGTAGGCGATCATTTCGTTTAATTTCATATTATTTTGGACCATGATTATTGTGCATTGCGATGTCCCTCTTCCCCACCCCCAATTCCCACGTCCCCACGACAATATTATATTTATTAGTATTACAAAGTGAACCGGGCCCGCCGCTTGCCAAAAACGGCAGTAGCAGAAAAACATTTATATTCACTTCTAGTCTTCTGCGCCCCGGTCCCGAAACGACAACGGACAGCCGGGAAGGCATGCCAAGGACCAATCACAGCTGCTTTTTCTCTGCGCACTTCCGCTTCAGGTCTGCGCGGCTCTGCGACTGTCAATGCGTAGTTAGGATTTGTTTGAGGTGCGCGACGACGGTTGCAGAGCCTCTGTGCGCGGTCGCGCACGGAGACAGATCTGACGATTGCAGAGGCTGTGCGTCAGAACTACAAATCGACCTTAATACTCCATTTACTGAATGCGTTTGGGCTGATGCTTTGTAGTGCACCGCCTTAACAGACTGAGCTACACTCATGATTCATTTTTCACAACTAGTTTTGCACATGACTCGGCCACGTCTCTTAGCAGCAACGAAAGCTCACAGCGCCATTTTTTGTTTCCCCCTAGAGAATTGGGGAAGCAACTATAAGAACAGTATACAATATTAGCGAGAGAGAGGTAGACTGATTTAATTGAGTACTTTTGAAGAAAGGGAGAGTGGTGGCGAGAACGAGGGGGAGAGAGAGAAAAATGAGGATATGGGCACAAACACAAGTGCACAAAAGGAGAAATCTGTTGAATGACAAACGCATGCGCATCGCATGAGTCAGCAAGGACATCTGGGTGTATGGCAGACTCTCACGCTTTCTCTCTCTCTCAATTCAAGTGAAAGAAAAAAAAATATTGTCATGACAGATTGCTGTGTGTATTGACAAAGCACATGATTCTCTCTCTCTCTCCCTCCTTTTTTACAGTCCTATCCCTCGTTCCCCCCCTCCTGCCGTGTGTGTGAACAGTTGCTATTCCTGTGTGCTTTGTTCGTGCGCTGTCCTACGCCCACGCTCGAACCCACTTACCTTGCCTCCATAACCTGGCTGTGTGTGTGGCGCGTGTGCCCACTCTGATGTAATCTGTGCGGCTGCGCCACAGTGTGTGCGCACGTGATGGTACAAGTGCACACACATGTATATATCTACAGTTGTGTGCGCGCACGCACACACACACACACACACACACACACACACACGTTGTCGTATGTGTCATATTGCGCACACATGGCTCTGTGTGTATGTGTGTGTGTGTTTGTGTGTGTGTGTGGCCCGTGTGCCCGCTCTGATGTAGTGTGTGTGTGTGTGTGTGCGCGCGGCTCATGCTTGCCTACAAACACATGTGATGGTAAAAGTGCACACACACGTATGTATATGTGTGTGTGCGCACGCACACACACACACACACGTGTGTCATATGTTCGCACACATGGATCTGTGTGTATGTGTGTGTGTTGTGAGACCAGCTACCCCTCTTGTGTTACGTGTGCTCCAGTGTAAATTGCACTTCATCCACCCACCACCTCCTCCACCGTATCACCCACGCCCTCTCTCTCTCTCTCTCTCACTCCTCTTTTAATGCCTCCTCCACCCACCCCCGCTCCACCACACCCCCTTCTCCATTGTTCCTCCGTCATCCATGTTTACTCTCCTCCTCTCCTCTGCGGCGATCCCTCCCCCTTTTTCTGCCTCGTCCTCGGGTAACTTGACTCGGAAATGCCCTCGGGCCAAAGTGCTTGGCTCTAAAATAGTCTGAGCCAGTGAAACAATCCCCTGCAATAATTAATGTGTATTTCGCATGGCGCTTGTGGTGTTTGATGCTAATGTTTACATTTCTGTCAGAACCATTTTAGAAAAGAAACACGACAGAAGATTGAGAAGCAGCTCTTTTACTGAAATTAGAATTATCTTGGCTCTGTTCGGAGGAACTCCCCTATTTCCATGAGTACCGTGGGAAAAGCACTAATTCAGGGAGCAGCAGCAGTGTAGAGAATTTTCACCCTAGCACGCAGGGTGAGAAGGCAGCAGTAGTTTAGGGGATTCTCACCCCAGCACGCAGGGTGAGATAGCTAACCCCCCATGAACAGAGCCAAGCGACGTGACAAGAGAACATGTACCATCATACCCAACACTTTTTCCATCTTGGTGGTGGAGCAGGGGAAGGTGGTGGGTAGCAAAACAAAGCAGTACATGGTTTAGGAGCGGGTAGAATTTATAGGGCGTGCTCAAGCTGTCCGGCCAACCGCTAGGGGAGCGAGTTAATCAGCTTGATTTGCAGGTTGAAAAAACAAGCAAAGAGCTCACAACGTGATTCGAACTCGGGACGTTGCCATTAAAGTCGAGTATGTTACCGCTGCACTATACAAGCTGATGCAGAGAAGGGGAGCAGACAACCGTAAGTTGCTGTCTGCGTCCGCCATGTTTTAATTCTGAAACATTGCGAATGCGATCGGGAACGTTTGGAAATGGCATCGCCGGTCAAAAATGGCATCGGCCGTTTAGGAGACTAAATGCGGGTGTGAGAGACACGTGTGATGTCTCTACAGAGAACCACGCGAGCCGGCGTTCGTCCACCCGTTAATATCAGATCAAACTTTATTTACATAGCACTTTTCATGCACAGGCTAAAGAAATGCACCAAAATTGAATCACTTCTTGTTTTCGCCATTTCCAACAACCCTGCAAAATTTCATCCAGATCCGTGCTCAACTTTTGCATTTATCGAGGGGACAAACCAACGCGGGTTTGCACTAATGTGTCTTCAGCTTTGTGCCTGTCTTCAGCTTCAGCTAGGCTCTATCCCTGGAAGTGCAGTTTGTCAGTGAATTGGGCTCCGGGAATGACTAATGAACAACAGTCATTTATCAGAGCGCGAGATTACTCAACTCGCAGCGAGCATGGCGTCCGCCACTCAAGCGCTGTGACTAACGTCTGAATCATACGCCCCTCAGCCTGTCGCACTCTCTCCAACGTGTTGTTTGAAGCACCCCCACCCCCCCATGCCGTGTCTAGATTTAAAAAATGAGCATGGAATGTTTAATTTTGCTGCCTCACAACTAGGTCCTGGGTTCGAATCCCAACCCGACCAGGTCCTTTCTGCGTGGAGTTCATGTGTGGAGTACATGTTCTCCCGTTTCTGTGTGGGTTTCCTCCGGGCACTGCGGTTTCCCCCACCACCCAAACGTGTTCTAGTTTACCTGCTCCATTCAGTGCCTGTATGTAGGTGTGTGTGACTAAATAAAAGTATCTTTTAGAATGAAGTTTATTTCAATTATGTGAACCAAGGGGACTACTGTCCCCTTGTACATAGACCCTAGTTCCTTTCTTACAATGTACCTTGTATATAGACTCTCCCCCTGTACATAGATCCTAGTTCCCTTGTTACAATGTACCTTATGTATAGACTGTCCCACAGTACAGAGATCATAGTTCCCTTGTTACAATGTACCTTGTGTATATAGTAGGAGTGCAATGATTAGATGAATTGATGATTAATCGATTATGAAATTAATCGACAACTAATGCAATAATCGATTGGTCTACACAAATTTTATATCACTTAATAATCTAAAATTTGTAATAATAATTAATAATTACATGTTAGTTTGCATTGTATCCTTGTCTAGCACCTGTAGAGACATGGCTAATCTGTGATGTATCATTGACCATTTGCTTAAAGCCTAAGACATTCTGTTTGTTACATTCTCATCTTTTTTTTTTTAAAATCGCCACACGTGACGCGTCTCAACATTCATTGTGTTGCGTCTTCCTCCTCCTTTCCATGTCTGTCCCGTGTCTGCCTGTGTCTTTTCTCTGCGACTTTGGTAGACCATCCATATGTTTCCCACACATAGCATTCACTGTAGCCAACACATCTGGCCTCAATGAGATGGTGTGTGTGTGCGCGTGCGCTTGCATGCCTGCCTGTTTCGGAACGTGCCTATGTGCGCACGCTCTGTCCCGGCCTTGCATTATAAAGGTGTTGAGTCTTTTATTGTAGCCTCAAGTTGCCACCACCAAGTGTGTGCCAGCAGTTTAGTTGCGTGTGCGACTGTGCGTGGGTGGGAAAGGGTGACTATCGGGCACGGCCCTCAAGGCTAGTGGGCCATCATTGATGTGACTGCTGATACCGGAGTTTTGAGGCTGATAGCTGCTGTTGATAAGCGTTGGGAAGGACTGGAGAATGCAACAGGCTGTGTCTAGAGTCTTGTGCAGTCTCTCTCACACACACCCACACACACACAAACAAGGGTTTGGCGGTAGTGACTGCAAATAATTGGAGCTGCAACCAATTAATCGAGTATCGAAATAATCGCGAACTTAGCTTCTTTGGTAATCAATTAAACGGCAGCGATAGTTTCCTTGTTTGGCCCATCCTCTGCTCAAACGTGTTGAATATATTTGTAACGCAAGTGCCCCCTCGTGGAGGAGCTGGGGAATAGAGGAACTAGACCGGCAATCGCTGAGCTCGGCCAATGCCAAGCTTCGTTCTCACTCTATTTATAGGGGCGTGTCTGCCACGTCCGAGCACCAACGGTGCTGCACCGCGCTGTGCATTCATTACAATATCAAAAATAAAATCCAGAAAATAACTAGTTTTTGATTGAGGGAAATATGTATTTGATCCCCTCGTATGCGTTAGGAGTTCTGGCTTTCACAAACCAACTCGACACTCCCAATCACCTGAATTGAAGACGCCTGTTTTTACTAATAATCACCATTATAACAAACGCCTGCTCATAGAATCAGACAGATTCCAAATTTGCCAAGATGAGTAAGACTAAAGGGCTGTCTCTGGACCTCAAGAGGCAGGATTGTTAACCTGCACAATTTGGATTTGCAGTTAAAAGGTTAAGAACAGGGCTCCGAACCGGTTCAAGAAACGAAAACCAGAAATGAACGCAATTTTGCAGAATTTTACAAGGAGCGGAAACGGAAAGGAAAAAATATTTCTTCAACTGTTCCGGAACAGAAACTGAACATTATGAAATCCACAAATCGGTTTATTTTTATGTATTTTTTCGTTCTCCTATGTCTGGGAGATTATTTCCGTCCACTTTCACTGTCAGTCATCAAGCTCCATGCATCTGGGGCTCCATCTTGTGGACAGACGAGGAAGCGAATGTAATGGCGTTTTGAACCTGGTTTTCAGTTTAATATAGTTGCACTGAAATTCGAAAGTCCACCAAATATGTTTTGTATAAACGTAATAAAAAACATAATATGTCACAAAATTAGGAACTTTAAGAACGAACAATGTTTGCGTTCCGAACCGGTTCACCGATATTCTGGTGGCGCGAATGGTGAACGAAAACGTTGAAGATAGGCCTGGCTGAACCGTCCAGAACGGAACATTTAAAAAGTAATTTAGTTTTCAAGCCCTGGTTAACTCCCCAGCACCAAGTGGTGTACTCGCCCACACACACCCCATCCTCCAGGAGACATGATGGAACGTCGTGGGTGAGACGATCCTGAAAATGATCCGTTTCTCCAGTCTTGGTGTCGGGCCTCGTCTGCCGTGCCGGTCATTCATCAGACTGGGAAGTCGAACCCAACCGAGCCCTGTTGAGCTCAAGCGGACGTCAAAATTTGTATTTGGAATAGGGCTGCAACTACCGATTATTTTGATCATCGATTAATCACCCATTTTTACTGGCGATTAATCGGTTCATTTTCCCTTTAAAATCGGAACGATTATTAGCATTAATTATGTTTATGAAACATTCTAAGTTTGCAATTTTAATATTCCAAACTTGCTGTTTCTCTATCTCCATTGTATAGTCATAGCATGAAAGAGTCTACTCTTACAGGCTAAATTACAACATATAATAATACTTTCACGCAAGCTTACGTGTTGTCTTTATTGTATTGGGGCCTTGACACACTAATTGCATTGGGAACAACATATATTCTACACATTTGAGCAAAGAATGGGCCAAACCATGAAACGATTAATTGCTGGCGATTAATCGGTTATCAAATTAGTTGGCGATTATTTCAATAATCGATTATCATCGATTAATCGATTACTCGGTTACAGCTCTAATTTGAAACTAGGGCTGCAACTAACTATTATTTCAGTAGTCGATTAGTTGCCGATTATTGAAACGATGAATCAACTAATCGGTTAGATATCGTTACTTTTTTTTAAATGCCCGAAATATTCACAGCAACACAGAAATTAATCTTGTCAACTTTAAGATTTTGTCAATTTTGGTTCATGATATCCAAAAAAATCCCCAACAATTTAGTTACAATTTACCACAACCTCATTACTATTAATTTAAGATGTTGATGGTTTTCTTCATATTCATGCTCTTTTATCAATAATGTTGAATATAATTTCTCATATTTTGGATTTTCAGAAATGACTAAGTAATATCAGATTTGTGTAGACCAACAGGTGGTGGTGTCAGCAAAAAACTGCTGAAAATAACATTGATTCAACTCGTTGGCGAATGGCGATTATCCCGGCAGCCGCGGCGCGGTAGCTGCTGCTGGAGAGTGGATGACGGTGTGCTCTGCCAGCAGCACTTGCTGCTGCTGTGGGCTGATGCTCATACTGTGTAGAGATTTTTGCAGGATCAGGACTCTGTATCTGGACTTGGGATTGAGGATCGGGACTTGGTATCGGGACTCGGTAGCGGAGATCGGGATCGGCCGATCGTTAAAATCAAAGGCTCGGGGGTCCGCGTTGGCCGAGTGGTTATGGACACCGCACCTAACGCGACCCCATTCATGTTAGTGGCGCTGTGTCTACTGCAGCGTCCGCAGTGTTGCGAGTTCGACTTGTCTGCAATGTCTACCCCCGATCTCTTTTCCAACTAATCCTATCCAATAAAGATGGAAAAACGGCGCTGACGCCGGAAAAAACAACATAAAAAAAAAAAAATCAAAGGCTCGGGAGCAAAAAAACGTGATGGCTGCACCCCTAGCGATTAATCGTCAGTAAAAATGGGTGATTAATCGATGATCAAATGAATGGTTAGTTGCGGTCCTAACCACAATGCATCTGTCACTCATACATTTCCTCGTCTCCTTCCCTCAGGGTTCGCCTTCCCAGAATGGGCCTACAAACCCGAGTCAAGCCCGGGCTCGCGCCAGATCCAGCTGTGGCACTTCATTCTCGAGCTGCTGCGCAAGGAGGAGTTCCACGAGGTCATCGCCTGGCAGGGCGACTACGGCGAGTTCGTCATCAAGGACCCGGACGAGGTGGCGCGGCTGTGGGGCGCCCGCAAGTGCAAGCCCCAGATGAACTACGACAAGCTCAGTCGGGCACTCAGGTCAGTGATGGCAGAGGTCCCGCGAGCACGGCTACACGCAGCTAGAGTAGCCATAAAAATTACTCAAGTAAAAGTATTGTTACCTCAGCAAAATATTAAGTAGGAGTAAAAGTAGTCATCCAAATAGTTACTCAAGTAACTATAAAAGCTATTTTTTTCTGGCGTCAGCGCCGTTTTTCCATCTTTATTGGATAGGATTAGTCGGAAACTGGGTTGAAGAGATCGGGGGGAGACATTGCAGACAAGTCGATGAGCGTAGTTGGACTCGCGACACTGCGGACGCTGCGGTAGACACAGCGCCACTAACATGAATGGCGTCGAGTTAGGTGCGGTGTCCATAACCACTGGGCTAATGCGGACCCCCAAAAATACATTTTTTTAAAAGAAAAAAAGAAAAAGAAAAATTAACCACCGGATAGTCCCGTCGCGAACGATGCATGGGCGGTTCAAAGCTGCAATTTAAAAAAATTGCCCTTTCTTGGAAACTCGATGCTCATACCGATGGCTTACAGTCGACGATTACTCCACTAATCGTTGCGCCCTCGGTTCGTTATGGGCAGTAGCGCATTACATTTACTCTGTTAAATTTTTTTGGTGTACCTTTTTACTTCTGGAGTACATTTTTCACAAGTTACTTTCTACTTTTACTCGAGTACATTTGAGGTGAAAAAACCCCTACTTTTTAGTGAAATGTCAGTAAAAATTACTCATTACATTAACTTGGCCTTTAGTGTTGGCACATGTTGACGTCATATCTCTGTCGGGCGCTCTCTCTCTCTCACACACACACACACACACACACACACACACACACACACACACACACACACACACACACACACACACACATACATACATACATACATACATACACACATACATACACACATACATACACACACAGTTACACAGGAAAACACACTTGCTCAGACAGACACAGAAAGACACACACCCCCACACACACACAAACGCACACACACACACACACACAAACACAGAAAGACACACACCTGCACACACACATCTGTACGTTGATGTGTCACGTATGTTGTCTT
>OMKY01217992.1:10607-21341 GCA_900302395.1 Bregmaceros cantori | reverse complement strand
TTCTGTTATTTTTCTTATATATATATATATATATATATATATACACACACACACATTTGAACATTTCCTTTCGTCCACTTTCACTGTCAGTCGGCAAGCATCTGGGGCTCCATCTTGTGGACAGATAAGGAAGTGAACGTGATGGCATTTTAAACCTGGTTTTCACATTAATACAGTTACACTGAAGTTTGAAAGTCCACCAAGTATATTTTGTATAAACTATACCTAAACGTAACATTGCACACTATAAGGAACTTTAAGAACGAACAAAATTTTGGTGTTCGGGACCGACATTTTGGTGGCGGAACGGTTCTGAGAACGAAAACGTTAAACATAGGCCTGCCTGAACCGTTCAGAACAGAATCTTTGAAAAATAATTTGGTTTTCAAGCCCTGCTTATAGGCTACAGAAATGCACCAAAGTTAAGTAATTTCTTCCATTGGTAATTTCAAACAACTCTACAAAATTGAATCCAGATTCGTTCGCAACTTCACGTGCGACAGCCCTATTATAACACGTGGAGCCCTTTTTCCTCTTTCCAGACTATGGCCCCAGGCATGAAGAACCTCCAGAAGCTTTTAGCTTAGCAACAAGGTATAGAAATCTGAAGGAGTACAAATGTTAACGTCGCCCAAGCCTTGCATGCAGCATGACGACCTGTCGACTAAACCCCATAGAAGCAGAGCACCACAGATGATTGGCTACAATCTGACAGATATTGGACAGCTTCCAAGATGAGGTGTTGAAACACATCAAACACTCTGCTGGCCCAGCTGCTGCCCCCCTGTGGACAGCCTGCCACAGTGCCGCTGTTTGGCTTGGCAGATTCTCTGACAACCGCTGAGTTTGTCACGAGATATGTCAAAATTTGTTCAATGAATTATTCGATGAGCCTTACTTGACGCAAAGGGAAATTCAGTTTGCATTCAGCAAGTCTATTAAAATAGACAGATGAGATACAGCACACAGCCCTGGGAATTCCTAAAATAAACCAACACAGATGACTGGTGGCGAGATGAAGATGTTTGAAGTTAATGTAAAACTAATGAAAAATGCAGTAAAAGGTGATGTGGATAGTATTCCTGACTATTTGCCTCAATTAGCTGATACAATTTGCCTATCCATTGATTTATCCTGTAAACCTCCATCCATCTTCATCCGCTTATCCATAGTCGGGTCACGGGGGCAACAGCTCCACCAGAGAGCTCCAAACTTCCCGCTCCAGAGCAACATTAGCGACCTCCTCCTGGTGGATCCCGAGACGCTTCCAGGCTAGGGAGTTGATGTATTCCCACCACCTGCGCCTTGGTCTGTCCCGGGTTGTCCTCCCAGTGGGACATGCATCGAGGACCTCCCTAGGGAGATGCTCGAGGGGCATCCTAACCAGATGCCCGAACCACCTAAGCTCACTCCTTTCCAGGCGAAGGAGCAGCGGCTCTACTCGGAGTCTCTCCCGTGTGACTGAACTTCTCCTGTAGACCTGTTGTTTGTTATCAATAACTTTAAAAAAAAATGTAGATTTGGAGTTCATGGCTCACTAGCCCTGTCAATCTTCCCTCCATTTTCAGAATTTTTAATATATATATATTTTATATTTATATAATTACTATAATTAATTAGAAGAGTCGCGGGGAGACATAGCAGAAAAGCCGGAGAGGGAGTGATGGGAATCCGCGGCACTGCTCGACCTATGGTCTGTGCCGATATTCGAATGTCAATTACCAAAAATCAGATTTCTATTTTTAAAATTGTTTTTATCCAAACTTTGTCCACTGTCTTTTTCCTCCCTTCACCATATGCAGGCGAGAACAAGCTGACCGTGTCGGACTCGTGCATCAGCGAGCGTCTGTCCGTGCTGGAACAGTGGACGGAGGAGAGCGATTACCTGAAGCGCCAGGTCGGATTCTGCTCTCAGTGGAGTCTGGACAACCTCTGTGAGTTTGTAATCTCACCACTGTATCCAGTCACTACCCCAACCCACAAATAGTAATATGAACATCTCCCAACAATATGTTATATATGAATGAATGAATGAATAAATGAATAAATAACAATTAAGTAGCTCTGCTGAGTAGGACTTTATGGTAAAATCCCTTGTCAACTGCCTTTGGGACTTGCTAATTGGAATACAACTTTATGGAAAAAATGCTAACAAAAGCAACACAATTCCAAGGAAGTATTTTAATCTCATCATTTTTATTGTTTCAGCGTTTTTTCGTTTATTGTTTAGGTGATGCTGGAATAACTATTAATCATAGTTTACATTTAAAATTATGAAGTTGTTTGTTTTTCCTGAATAGATATCAAGGTATATATTGTATATCGAGATATAGCAAACACTTATCAATGTTTTGTTTTTTTTCCAATATCGCCCAGCCCTATTTGTAGTGCATTGTTAAGCGACTGAGCTACTGCGGCGCACTAGATTAGTTTTGACTTGACCGAAGTCTATGTCTATGTGGCGCCTTTGTAACTCATTTGCACTGCATTTGATTGCAGTCTCGCGAAAGGCATAGCCAAAAGAAAGCGTTTTTAGCTCTCTGCCTCTTTCTCCCACACTCTCCATGTGGCTCCTTTTGGGTCACTTTTTGCATGTACTTTTTTTGTTTGATTCCACAAAGTTTTTTTTAAAGTTATTTTTTCCGGCGTCAGCGCCATTTTTTTCATCTTTATTGGATATGATTAGTCGGAAACTGGGTTGAAGAGATCGGGGGTAGACATTGCAGACAAGTCGACAAGCGTAGTCGAACTCATGTCACTGCGGACGCTGCGGTTGGCACAGCGCCACTAACATGAAAGGGGCCGCGTTAGGTGCGGTGTCCACTTGTTGACCACTCGGCCAACGCGGACCCCATTTCCAAGTTTTTATCTTATTTATTTTAGTGATTTATTTATTTATCTTATTTCACGAATAGCACTTCCAGCTGTGGACCACTCCCCAAACAACTACATTTACCACCATTCCTCTCCTCCACAGATATAATATAATAGTGTGCAGGTATTTGGGGGCATGTGGGTGGCTGGAGGATCCTACCTGTCTCCCTCATAGGCCTGTGCACCAGAGGGGGCATAGACCCTTCTTAACTCATTGACTCCCAAGTCACGTAAAAATACGTTTTCACTCCCCATGCATTGACTCCCAAAACGTAATATTACGTTTTATTAGTTTTTAAATATATTTCAAAACTAGACACTCCGATTCATAATGTCTGTGATTTTGGGAGCTCAGTGATGAACAGAACTGTCATAGATGACGTTGAAACTTGTGCAATCATCTGGACATTTGAATCATTACGCACAGTGTGTGTCAGCGACCCAAAATCTAGCCATTTCCGCATTGTGTTCAATCGTGCGTATCAGTTTCCAGACGGCAGTGGGCAGTAAGTAGCCCTGTAATCCGCTTCAAACGTACTCATGTATACACCTCCAGACCGAGGGAGGGAGCCTTGGTTTGGCGTAGGATCGCAAAGTGATGGGTGAACGTAGAGACGCAGGGTTTTCAGCGAAAGTCTCGCCTTTAAAACAAGCCATAGCCTGTTTCCATTGCCCTGTCAGATAATCTGCTGTGCCCCTACAAAAACCGTCAAAAATGGCCAAAATGTCTGGGAGTTTTGGGCATGATTCCAAAAAACGGGCTGGTATTCAAGGAGTTAAAAAAACAACCTACTAATTCTCTCTATTTGTGCAGTCATGAAGGATGGCCGGCAGTTGACGTATGAGAAAGTCAACCTGAGCAACATCGACGCCATGCTGAACAGCAACGACGTCAGCGAGTACCTGAAGATCTCTCCCACTGGCCTGGAGGTATGACAGTCTAGAAAAGACATTCCTTGACTTAAAAAAACGGGAACGTTTTGTATTTTCCGGGGAACGGACACGAAACCGGAAACGCTACTTTTTTTTAATGTTCTGGAATAGGAACTTATTTTAAAATGATGGTAACCGGTTAATACCAGTTTTAGTTCATCCCATGCACCTTTTCCTTCCCTGCCATGCTTGTGACGAGCGTTAACATTAATTGAAGCGGGACACCGCACAACTTGTGCAAGTTCAGCTGACAGGAACAAAATTGACCCTTCCGGAAAGTTTTTTTTTTTTTTTTTCGAACCGGAAACGTTATAATATTGGTTCAAAACCAAGCCATAGACGCGTCATCGCCTCTTTGGGTTTTATTGGCAAAAAAGAGATTTGGTGCAGTACCTCTACCTGTCAGCTAGAGGGTGCCATACACCTCCTCTGGGCCCCAGTGTCTGCCTCAATATCAGTGGCGTATGCGGCCACCGTCGGCACTGCTCCGAAGTTTACTCATGATTCTGTAGGCAATCGGCACTTCTGAGTGAAACCCATGATCTGGAGACCATTACTAAAGAATCGAAGCGGGTAGAAACAAGGGTCGTTTTTTTGTTTTTCCCTGAGGATAAACTAAATGTGCCAAATTTGAAAAGGGCTGACACTGAATGACTTAAAGGGATATTTCTAATTGAAACATGTTCTTCATTGTCCTAAGATGAACTATACTATAGGCCCAAACGTGCGATAGGGTTTATTTGACTTTGTTGGTGTCCTTGCCACGCTTTCTGATCTCTATTGCTTTTTTATTATTGTATTAATGTTTTTTATTATGTCACAGTATGAACATTATTCATATGTTGGGGGGCACATTTGTAGGGGTGCTGAAATCTCAGCTAACGATCAAGTCAGATCAACGGCCACCAGGAAATCCAACTAGCGCAACAGGACAATTGTCTTGTCTTATCCAATGCTATCACATGTTGATAGAGCTGGTTGATGCATCGCAGGTTATATACTCGGCTTCAATGGGTGTGTAGGTATCGACAGCAACGCTGCGTACTGGCAACTTCAACACATGCCTTAACCATTTTTGTATGGTTGCCCAATAATCCCCCAGCGGAATGGCCTATGTGTATGCACAGTTTAACCTGCCCATAGGTTAAAATTGATCTGGGTTTGTGTGCGAACAGGCACGCTGTGACGCGGCGTCGTTTGAGAGTGTGCGTTGCACGTTCTGCGTGGACTCTGGCGTGTGGTTTTACGAAGTGACCGTCATCACTTCTGGGGTCATGCAGATCGGCTGGGCTACGAAGGACAGCAAGTTCCTCAACCATGTAAGTGTTTCTTTTATCTTTGAACATTTCATGTGGATGTTATGATAAGCAGTTTCTCTGGTTGTGCACAGGAAATCGAGACTTTATAAGCCTTCCCCACAACTCATAGGTTGACAACTTGACACCTACCCATGTCAATTAACCAATTTGATTCTTCAAGTGGCCTGTGAACTACTACCAATATTATATATTTATATATTAGTTATATCCGAACTGGTTGAGGGCTGGTATTTTGGAGGCGGAACCAAAACAATAAACATAGACCTGCATGAACCGTTTGGAACTAAACATTTGAAAAATAATTTTTTCAAGCCCTGTTCAGGACAATTCAGCAATTGGCACAAGCAGTTAGAGTGGGACCCACATCATCCCTCCACGGCACCAGCATCAGAGACTCTCTGCTCACTTCCCCTGTTCTGCTACTTCTTCTAATATGTCTTAAGACACCACCCCTTAGCAAATGGGTGTTGGCAAATGAAATTACTTGTCACGTAGTAACAAGTGGAGACTGTTGATGTTTTTAAGAAGAAGCTCAAGACGCATCTCTTTGATCTAGCTTATAACTAGGATGTTACTGTCATTGTTACATCAGCCAACTATAATTGTTTGCGTGTGTGTCTGTGTGTGTCCACGGTTGAGTGTGTGCCAGTTTGTTTGGGTTGGGAGGCTGTGGGTAATGTTGTTCTGTTCGGTGTTCTGTTTCTGTAAAGCACTTTGTGTTGCTCTGTATGAAAAGTATTATACAAATAAAGTTTGAGTACACGCATAGAATAATAATAGCAGGTGTCTGTCTGGGGTGGGGGTCTTTGGACTCCACCATAGAGTGATGTTAGTATACTACGTTACGCAATCTCCGTTTGGTTTGGTAATCTATCAGTCAAAGTAAAGTCAAAAATCAATAACCAACATTGGCGTGTTCCAACTAAAAAATAAACACTTACATTTCTCTCACTGTGTCGACCTGTTGAATTTCAAAATCTGCAGAGCAATTCAAAGTGCTTCACAGCAACACAATGAAAATGCAAGGAACAACGTGACCCACAATCTCCCTAACCTCTTAATAAGCAAGTATACACACATATACAGAGGTACACACACAGGCAATGGATTTGTCAGTAAGACGAAGGGCATGGCTTGGCACTGAGGATATACCGCAAGTGGAAAAGCTGGAGTACTAATGACAGTATAAAAAAATAAAATAGTTGCCGGTAGAGTAATACATTAATAATTAAAAAGATCAATGTATAGAAGATATAAAACTAATAATAAAAAGTATTAATAATAGTATTTGGGACGTTACCTTTACTTGCTGTGATATAGTCAAATGCTTGCCCTGTAGGCACTGACACAACAGTCATGCGTGCAATATTATGTTTTTCTAGTTTAATATGATTTAACATTTCTGACTTTAATTACTCAAACGCACCTCCATTCTTCCGATGTAATCAAAGACTGGATTGATGGGTGATCTGTGAAAATGCATGCACACGTGTGTGGTTCTTGCCTAACCAAACGTGGCGAATGAAACTCATTTCGGTTTTGTCTGTCTAGGAGGGCTACGGCATAGGAGATGACGAGTATTCTTGTGCGTACGATGGCTGCAGGCAGCTCATCTGGTACAACGCCCGCAGCAGGCCGCACAGTCACCCCTGCTGGAAGGAAGGTAGACTGCACTCTGTTCTTCCATTACTACCCCACGTCAAAAATGCAGAAGCAACGAATCGTCTACGTGATTAGAACGATCACTGGGTCTGGTAAAATCAGGGTTGAAAAAAATGTGTTAAAAATAAGTCTCAATCACATCAGGTTATCTAGTCACAGCGCAGTAGGTGGGACAAGGGGCATAGAAGCGTGGCAAGCTAACACTGCCCCCATCTGGATTCGAATAATTCGATTGGTCAGCCCGTATACGGCCGACATCTGTGATTTGTCCAGACCCAGTGTACCGTCTAGCGCTTCGTTGGTTCTGGCTCGCAAGGCTAACTATAAATGCCTTTTGGTGACGACTGCGTCTTTTGACAACTTAACGCCATAACTGCCCACCCCCGTCTGGGGGCCGTTGCAGAATAGAGTCCCAAACGAGTGAAAGGGTGTAATCCCCTTCATCTCTGTTGATGGTCTGAACACCATCAACAGAGATGGTCAAACTGGTGGGGAAAACCACTCGGACCACGGCCACAAGGATGCAGCGTCACCATGCCAACTGGGTGCCACTCCTGAAGAAGGTCGCAGAATCGAGACTGAAACTGTTGAGGTATTAAAAATTAAAAAAAAACATATTACGGCCATTTTAATGAGTAATTTGTCTGAGCACTTTCAGTGCACTGAAATTTAACCTATCGCTCTGGGCAGTGCCCTAACTGGAAGTCCGTAGCTTAGTAGAGTCCGTAGCTTAGTAAATCTTTGCTCTGGTCAGGTGATGCTGTGGGCTTCCTGCTGGACCTCAGTAAAAAACAGATGATCTTCTACCTTAACGGACACCCTCTGGCCCCGGAGAAACAGGTCTTTTCATCAGCCACGTACGTACCACACTCAACCACTCAACAGATTTTTATATAGCGGCAAAATCGCAGCCGAAGCTGCCTAGAGGCGCTTCACAAAAGGGATTTTGTTTTCTGATTTTTAGTTTAAATAAAACGGCTGTTTACCTAACTACCTTTCAACCTTGATTGCAGAAGGAAATTGAGATTTTTAATCAATCTAAAAATAAAAAGTACCTACAGAAAAAGTACCACATGTCCTCTGTCCCAGAAATGCACATGATTCACCTATGTCCACTTGTCAGTTTTCACTTCATCTTCTAAAGTTTTTTTCATGTTCCTTGGCTAACTTTGGCTCATGTTGATTTTTGACATGTTTTGACAACACAAAATGTGTTGTCGCTGTTAAAATAAAGTAGATTGAGGATATAGAAGCTATATTAACTAGGCTTGCGCAATATAACAATAATATCCGCTATCACAATACTTACAAAAAATCGTCAATGCCATATACCAATATCGAGATTATCGGCAGTATTTTTTTTTTTGCAAGACTGTGTACTACAAAAACATGTGTTTTTTTTTGTTTGTTTTTTTAAGCATTTTTTTTATTGGCCTCAAGCGCTGTTTTTCTTTATTTGAGCGATGGTGATAGGATAAAATCGTGAAGTGGGATGAACCTGTGGTCTGCGGGGCGCACTCTATAACCACTCTACTACCCCCCCAAAAAAACGTAACTTTGTGCTGCCCAGTAGCTCAGTCGGTTAGGCAGAGCACTGGAAAACATGCATATGTCTCAATGGCGCGGTAAGTCGGTGGTTCGAATATCGCCACCGACGTATTTCCAGCGTGTCTGCCCCCCATCTTCACCTGTTTCCGCAAAGCCTAATAAAGCTTGGAAAAACCAGCCTGAATGGGCTGAAAAAAAAATAATTTAAAAACGTAATTTTTAATCACATGTACTAAGAGGATAATTACCGTATGGGATGATTGGGCCTATAAGTGACTATTCACGTTTTATAACATTTTATATAAAAATTCCATGAACAAAAAGTGAGTGCATTTTGTCTAACGTTTACCGTCAAAGACGTTTTATAGCAGTTTTCAAAGTCGGACCACAATTGTCGTCCTCAGTCAAACCACCATTTTGCTGCCATCAAATGGTCAACACACCTATACCTAATGCTGTCTGGGTCTTGTGATGTGTTTTTTTTGTGTGTTTTTTTTTTGGGAGACCATAATATTGGATATCGTGATATTATCAATTGTTGATATCGTGATATATAAATGTGGATAACGCCCAAGCCTAGTATATTCCCACTATTTCTCATTTTGAATGTTTGTGACCTCCAGGTCGGGGTTCTTCGCCGCGGCCAGCTTCATGTCTTATCAGCAGTGCGAGTTCAACTTTGGTTCCAAGCCCTTCCGACACGCCCCCTCCCTCCGCTTCCGCACCTTCAACGACATGGCCTCCTTGTCTCCCAGCGACAAGATCATCCTACCTAGGTACCAAGTCCTTGTAGACTCGCGCCTCCATTATCCTGATGGGGCTGGATGAAGTAACAGAGCCAGCCCCCAACGCTTTATATCAAACGGTATATGGATAATGATTAATGCGTTTGTGCAGACACCGGCGCCTCGCGCTGCTCAAGCAGGTGAGCATCAGAGACAACTGCTGTACACTCTGCTGTGATGTCATGGCCGACACCGAGCTGAGGCCCTGCGGACACGGGTACGTACCCTTTGGATTCTTAACTCTTTCACCTCCTCCTCACTGCCCGTAAGCGCACAGAACTGAAAGTAAAGCGTGGTGATATTTTTTGACAGACTGCGTCTATACACCGATGCTTCAGTTTGTGCGTGTGGTTGATTTACTCAGATGCACACTACCTATAAACAGGATGATTGCACATATCAATCATTTAATGAAGGTGGGTATCTGGAATGTTTAGTACTTGGTATCGGTAGAACACTATAATATTTTTTTTGGTGCCGATACCAATGCCCAATACCTAGCTCTGCGGTATCGGCCGATACTGATACCTACCGATACCACTGTTTGAAAAAAAGTGCTGCTGTTATCGCCGTAATTTTTACATGCACTCTATGATTAATACTAGTGGAGGAAAATTATAAAAAGCAATAACACATTAAGAATTATTTCATTTACATATTCTAGATTTAGACAAGATTCGGGCAGTTTCCGCCGTACGGCGTCGGAAAAATGGTATCGGTCCGATGCTAGTACGTAGGTCCTTACCGATACCACAAAAAAGGTGCCGATACAGAGTGCGTCCGATATCGGTATCGGTGCAACACTACTTATTACGCAGCGATAATGACATCTGTTGCCGGTCCGTGTGCATCGCACCACGTACACACGCGGGTGAGATCCGCAAATTGTGTTTATATAGAGAGACCAAGAGAACCCCGGGAATACATCTATAGACACGCTGGGCAGGTCCATTTCGACCAGCGGTGCCTTGTATGCTATGGTGCTCCATGGATCTAAAGACTGCAACTTCTGCCGATGCTTTCAAGCGCCACCTAAAGGCATTCCTTTTTAAGCAGGCTTATGAATAGAGCCCTTCCCCGCCCTATCTTTATTTTATCCTTTTAATCTTTTTATCTATTTTATCTACTCTATTTCATTTTGTTTGCTTGTGTCCTTTTAACAATGTGTACTAATGTCTGCATTTTTCACTGCCTTGTCTGTGAAGCACTCTGTGGCTCTTTCCTGAGAGGAGCGCTATATAAATAACATTTACTTACTTACTTAATGCTAGCCACAGTTGGATTAACATGTTGGTTTTGGCTTCCCTAGGGGCCTGTGCATGGAGTGCTCCCTGCAGCTCGAGACCTGTCCGCTGTGCCGCCAGGAGATCCAGACCCGAGCCAGACTCATCGCCCATGTCTCCTGACACCTCTATTGGACCCCCCCAACCTCTCCACCGCCGGAGTACACCCTCCGTACACCCTCCGTACATCTGCTGGCCGCCGCAAGCCTACCATTTGGCTTCCCCCCCACTGAACACTCAGTTGCCCCACCCCCTCCCATCCCCAGTCCTTCCTCTACCTTGTGATCGGTCCGAGGTTGGAAGCGAGGTGATGAACTTCCTTTTTTAAAG
>OMKY01217992.1:0-10555 GCA_900302395.1 Bregmaceros cantori | reverse complement strand
GGGGGTGTACATGAAGCTGTGTAATGGTGTGATTTCCACTGAAGTATTCCAAAGACAACACACACACTCGAATTATCCTTTAAAAAACAGATTGCTTTGTTTACAAAGATATCGTTTACAAGGCGTAACTCGGCATAGACCCGTGCGTCCTGAGTGCATAAAGCATTGGGTCGTTTGCTAAAAGCGCGCAAGCTTCTAACGTGAATTGCTTGAGCAGTTTATGGCGCCACGCCCTACTCTTCAGCTTTCCCAGCTGTGATCATAGACATTGAGGAGCTCAATGGAAACACACTTTTGAGAGGGCGCCCTCTCGTGGCAGTGCATGGAATTTGGGCCAAGCTGTCCTTGGGGAGACTGCAGGGCTGTCCCTCATTGCACAATTTGTTGGACCGGTTGCACGCCGGGGACTGCCTGGATGGCGGGTCTAGAGTCTCTAGACGGAGGGTCTAGAGTCGACTCGTCACACCGCCATGTCGTCGCCGTCAAGTCGTCACACGCTCCCCAGACACGGGGTGCCAAGTTGTCAAACTGCCGTGTCGTCCTCGCACGCACGCGCACGCATTTGCACATAACGCTCCCCACTACTTGCGCATAGCGCTCCCCAGTGACATTGTAATTTAGCAAATATTAGTGTTGCACCGATACTCGTATCGGACATACTCGGTATCGGCACCTTTTTTGTGGTATCGGTATCGGCTAGTACCTACGGCCAGTATAGGACCGATACCATTTTTCCGACGTTGTACGGCAGGAACTGCCGTAATCTTGTCTAAATCTAGAATATGTAAATGTTTTTGTGAAAAATGTAAGTTAAGTAAAACCTGCTCCCGCAGTGTCTAAAATATTGCTTCTCAACTGCTTAAATAAAATGGCCTGATAAAAATTGCCTTTTTCTCAAAAAGTGGTCAAGTGGAGTAAGGGGGTTGTGTATCTGAACTCTTCAGTTACTACTCCAATATCACCTAAACAATAAAGTATTAAATTAATGAAATGATTCTTAATGTGTTATTGCTTTTTATAATTTTCCTCCAGTACTATTAATCAAATAAAAATTACCGACAAAAACACTAACTTCTTCCCAACACTTGGGAAGAAGTTACTACCAACAGCACTTTTTTTCAAACGGTGGTATCGGCATCGGCCAATACAGCAGAGCCAGTTATCGGTATCGGTATCGGTGCGACACTAGCAAATATAAATGACTACATTTAGTGCATTAATAATTACAACTATTTGCATATAATGCATGCATCGGTAAGATGCTTTTGTCTGATTGCGCGTCGACTTTGGAGTTTGGAGCTGGCGAGGAAGAGGATCTTACCCATGCGTTATGTGCAAATAGTGACGTTGTAATCACTGAATGTAGTTATTTAGAGTTATGCGCAACTACAACTTGACTGCGGCGACATGACGGTGTGACAAGTTGACCCAATTTCCCCCCACGGAGGTAGTTTTTGGACGGCATCGCAGTGGTGCTACCATTAATTCCTATGGAATTTTTGCTCATTGTCAGATGAAGCAAACGTGTAGCTCGCTGCCTTCTGGGGAGCGGGAGGTGGGGGGGCTGGTTGAAGAATATGGCTCCCATAGGACTCAGAACATGGTCGCAAGTTTGGAAATTTGAAAAATCAGGATCTCTGAAGCAAATCTACTAATGCTTAGACTGGCCAATTGTCACCTGTCATCCATGATAGCTCTTGGGATTGGTCAGATACACGCTATGCATCTTCTGATTGGTCGGTTTCATTTTTAGGGATGATTATTTATGCACTCTGCCACCTGAGCTCGAGGTTTAACTTTTCTTTGCTCATCACCTGTCAGTCATGACTTTCAACTACCAACAAAAATGATAGGAAGTCAGTGGTGAGAATCGATATTATTATTATTGTTATTATTTCTCCAATTTGTATTTGTATGTGGATATTTGTTTACAATTATACATTATAGAGTGGCTAGATGTTTACTACAGTTAGGCTTTATTGGAAAGAACCATAGACTGTATATAAAGTAGACACAGCGTGCATGACGTCATCAAGTCGGGTTGAAGCCGCCGACCGCGCGCTGCCATTGTTGAAAGTACCCGTATATCCGGGACAAGGAGAGAGAGCTATACAGTATATGAGAGAGAGAGACACCCCACACGCGACTTCTTCTGGTGGTACTGTCGCTAGGGACGCCAACGACAGTCAGAATTAATGGGATCCGATGGGAGCTGAAATAAAAAATATTAACGCCAAAATCTGATGCGTTTGTGAATTTATGACACAACCCCCCCCCTCACACAATTAACCGATAATTATCCCGGGAATATACATGAAAAAATCAATTAGGAAAGATCTGTAAATAGGTTAAAACAGTATTCAGTATTTTAGTAATTCCCATAGGGCTCGGTTTTAGGAGACTAGGTTCCCCCCATACCAACCCGGAAGTAGGCACAGACATCAAAACGAATGCGGTGTCCATTCTTGTATACAGTCTATGGAAAGAACAAAATGGTCAAAATTAGGTTTGACGTGTTCAAATTTGGTCATCATGCAAATGTTTTAATGAAAGCAAAAAAAAAGTAATCTGCCAACAACTAAAACTTCACCAAGTCGTTGGAAGCAGGACCTGATGCCCCCTCTCAAAGTGAGTTTTCCGTGCCAGTTGCCTACGACGCGTATCATTTGGCGTTAAGGGGAAATCTGACCAGTAAATAAATAGTAACCCATGAGAAAAATAATATACTTTATGAGTAGGCAACACTACGTCATCAGCCGTCAAATATGGTTGAGCAAATGCGAAATAGTAACTGGAACCTGTCTCACCGAATGAATGTGTACTTGCTTGTAAACATGTTGGGTTCACTTTAGAGCTGCAACTAACGATTATTTTGATAATCGATTAAATCAGCCATCTTTTCTGACGATTAATCAATTCATCTGTTCATTTTTTTTCCTTTTGAAATCGGAACATTTGTATTTTTGGAACAATAAAAAATGTTGCGCCCCATTTAGAGCTTTATTTAGGATTGGCTGGAAAAAGGGTGAACGAGTGGGAGGAGACATGCGGTAAAGCTGTCGGGGAGGGGAAGTGACTCCGCGATTCTGCGTGCAACACATATGGCACTTGTGTGCTTCGTGACCAAACATGGAAACAATTAATCGCTGTCGATCAATTGATTATCAAATTACTTGCCGATTAATTCAATAATCGATTATCATCGATTAATCAATTTAATCAGTTGCAGCTCTAGTTTACTTGCAATGTGTGATTTGGATAAGATTTAATTGTATTATCTTTGACACAGTCTCGCAACAATGACATGCCACCCGATCCATGCATCCCAGCAACAAAACAGGATAAAAACAAACAATAAAAATGCTATATTAAAAACTAAGGACATTTAAAATCGGTACATAATGCACAACAAATCAAGTGTTTACTGGCAGCATTTGGTGTCCGTGCCGAAATGTATGCAGATGGGGGGGCATTCATTTCAAGGAGCACAAATTGAACTATAGCAATGGTACATTGCATTTAATGGTGTGTTGCAATATTGGCGGTTTATATTATTTATATTTAAACATCTAGATATTCATTTTGTATACAACGTTGCACAAAAAAATACAAATAACCACATACATCTTTTGTGAGATCAGTTGTTATGACGAGGTAATACACGTAATTTTTTTTTTTTTTCGGCATCAACAACATTATTGGATAGGATTAGTCGGAAACTGGTTTGAAGAGATCAGGGGTAGACATCGCTGACGAAGGGAGGAGAACTCACGGCACTGCAGACGCTGCAGTAGACACAGCGCCATTAACACGAATGGGGGCGCGTATGACTTCTATCTTTTTTTTAGGTTTTTGGCATCCACCCAGATATGATGTGTGGCAAACATTTTGGATAGCTAACGCCTACAGGCGAATTCGGCGGGCAGTTCCGGTAAAGTGTCTAGTTGTAATGAGACTTCCGGTGCCAGTCACCTTGCTG
The DNA here is from genome assembly GCA_900302395.1 of Bregmaceros cantori. Classification (NCBI taxonomy): domain Eukaryota; kingdom Metazoa; phylum Chordata; class Actinopteri; order Gadiformes; family Bregmacerotidae; genus Bregmaceros; species Bregmaceros cantori. The sequence goes on along the minus strand of OMKY01217992.1, from coordinate 6,576 downwards.
TATTCTGACTTATTTTGTCGTATTTGTTGTTGTTTTATGAATATTTATGCAAAACGATGAGCAAAGCGGGGTGGATAATGGGTGATTGGTCACAGAGTGAGCTGTAGCAGATTTTGAAACGGTGTGCGTTTTGTGTGACGTGGGCTGTGTCACGAAATCGCTCCCTACTCCCCATATAGTGCACTCAACAGCAACGGCCAAGATTTCGGACCCTATAGTCGGCACCGTCAAATTTATTATAATTTATATTATTATAAAATATCTAATTATAAAATGCAACAATCAAAGTCAAAAAGTACTTACAATGCAAAGTCAAAAGTACTTACAAACTAATTGCCGACAAACTATTTGCCGTGCTCTGTTGCTATTGACTCCGCCGTCCCATGTTTTTGTAGTTGTAAAACGTCTCGCAATGCATTATGGGCTATATTGCTTTGTCTAGGGTGCATGGACGCTCACTACTTTTTGCGCTGCACGATACAGGGTACATGGAGAATCCAGACACCCCTACAAAATGCTGTGCGCCCCATATAGTGCACTACATAGGGAATAAGGAGTGATTTGGGACACAGCCATAGGCTGCGATGCAGACACCGGAAGTGCATTCACAAGGTCGGGGCAAAATAGCAGCGTATATTACCTTGTCTATTTTCCCCCTCAAGTTTCCAATGCTACTGCAGCACATCTAGTCAGTATAAATGTACAAATCTTTCACATTTTGAATCTGTCATTGCCAATTTTTTGAATTATTTCAAAGCAGAATGGGTGAAGGAACGGTGAACGTTACATTGTGTTCCCCAATCAGAACTCTATATTCTGTGTCTGTCGTCCGTCCTGTTGGAAATCTCTGGTGGTGTGTCCACTGGCCTTTTTATTAGCCTTATTCATATTCCCTGAATATTCTGAGAATGGTACAAATTGTAGATTGATGTGTTTGAATAAAAATAGACAATTGATTTACTCTAAATGCGACATTTTTGAGGGGTTGGGTGCTAAGGAAAAAGATCGGTTGTGATGTGATTTGGTTGTGAAATGCAAAGCGAGAACAGCAATGATGGTCGCTCAGACAGGTTTCTGGTATGTAAGAAGCCGGTGTTGACATAATCATGAACTTGCCGTTTTTTTAATTCAATCGCTGTGTCTGAAATCGCTCCCTATCCCCTACTCCCTACCCCCCATTCACTTGTAGTGCACTCAACAGCAACGGCCAATATTTCGGACACTAAAGTTAGTGCCGTCAAAATTATTATAAAATATAAGTATTAAATTCAGCAATCATCGTCATTTTTAAAACGTCTCGCAATGCAGGCTATATTGCTCCGTCTAGGGTACAAGCGACGCTCACTACTTTTTTTTTGCGGTGTATTGTGGGATACTTTCAGTGCACTATATAGGGTACATGGAGAATTCGGACACCCCTACAAAATGGCGTGCGGCCCATATAGTGCACTATATGGGGGATAGGGATCGATTTCGGACACGGCCAACGATTAGAATTAGAACTACAACGATTAGTCGATGACAAATCCATTCATGAAATGAATCGACAACTAATGCAATAGTCGGTAATCGCCAAGGAATTGAATCCTTGCTATTGTCAGCAGTTTTTTTGCTGATGCCACCACCTATTGGTTATTTGATATAACTTAATTTCTGAAAATCCAAAATACAATTAATAACTATTCAACATTGGAAAAAAAAACCATCAAAATATTTGCATAAGAATGAATTGTAATTAGTTTGTGCGAAATTGTAACTAATTTGTTGTACATTTATAGTGAACTGCAAATTGACTACATTTCACGTTGACAATATTAATTTCTGTCTCTGTGAATATTTTGGGGATTTTTGAAAGGAATAACATCTAACCGATGAGTTGATTCATCGTTTCAATAATCGGCAACTAGTGGACTATTTAAATAATCGTTAGTTGCAGATATTGACAATTCAATTGTCTTTTTCATCTTGCCTTACAAAGAGGCATACGGATGCACTGCGCTAGCGGTGTGTTCACTGCGTCCAGTGGCTTGTCATAAGCGGCCCAATTTAATGGCAACCCTACATTTCAGAAGTCTCCCTGTAACCAGGGAAAAAAACAATTACCACCACAATTGGGCAATCAAGGTTGAAAGGTAGTTAGGTAAACAGCCGTTATATTTCTTAAGCTAAAACTAAACTTAAACTACAAGTTACCCATCCTGGCTAGTCCAGTAACGCAGGGAAAAATCCTTAATTCCGCAGGCCAAAATCCTCGCGGTAAATTTTGCAGCGTTTTTGGCCCATTTTGTACTGTAAAAATGCGGGAAGTCAGACAGAAAAGCCGAAGAGGGAATGTGAACCCACGGTGCTGCTCGGCCTGTGCCCTGGAGGACGCGCGCCCTAACCACCGCGCACCCCACATTTACATCCTTTTTAAATGCGGTCTTCATGAGGTTGCATCCTGTTTGCATGGTGACGTGACCACTTTATCCCTTACTTGTGGGCGTGCCCCGGCCGACGCCCCCCCTGGCCTGACTCCACCCCCTTCCTATCGTTATCGGATCGATTTACTTTCTGCTGCGATTGCTGCAAGCACACCATCAACAGGGACGAGGAGTATTGCACCCTCTCTCACATGTGGGATTCTCTCCTACAGCTGCCCCTTTACCGCTTGTGGTTGAAGCGGCTGACAGAAGATCTTCCAATGGAGACCTTGAGGGAAATATAATTATTATATGTTGTTTTATTTTTTTTTCCACCTTCCAAACTAGATATCCCAGCTTTTGAATCCCATGATTACTTCAGGTACAATCAAACGAAATTAGGCCAGGAGCCAGATTTCAACCTACAATCTTTTGATTTTTAGATGATCTGTGTCAAGTTACTCAATAGCTGTGTCCGAAATCGTTCCCTGTCCCCTACTCCCTACCCCCCATATAGTGCACTCCACAGCAACGGCCGATATTTCGGACACTAGAGTTGGCGCCGTCAAAATGTATTATACAATATAATTATAAAAATTATAAAATTCAAAAACCATCCGAAAAGTCAGAAGTACTTACATTTATAACTATTTGCCGCAGTCGGTCGCTATTTACTCCCACCACACCATTTTTTTTTTAAGTTTAGGTCATTTTTAAAACGTCTTGCAATGCGTTATGGGCTATATTGCTTACACTAGGGTACATCCGAAGCTCACTACTTTTTGCGGTGCATCGTGGGATACTTTCAGTGTACTACATAGGGTACATGGAGAATTCGAACACCCCTACCAAATGGCGTGCTCCCCACATAGTGCACTATATAGGGAATAGGGAGCGATTTCGGCAACGGCCAATGTTAATTATTATTTACTTGTATAATAAGTTAAATAATTTCATGACCACGCAGGTACTTTTTAGCTGAATGAGGCTGGCTTGGAAGCAGCGGTCTTGGTTAGCGAGCGAAATCGCTCCCTATCCCCTACTCCCTACCTCCCATATAATGCACTCGTTGTCCACTCAACAGCAACGGCCGAGATTTCGGACACTAGAGTTGGCGCCGTCAAAATTATTCTAAAATATAATTATAAAAAAATATAATTATAAAATTCAACAATCGTCATAAATGTAAATTATTTTGAATTTTTCTGACGATTTGCCGCAGTCGGTCGCTATTTACTCACACCCTGTCATTTTTTTAAAGTTTAGGTCATTTTTAAAACGTGTCTCTCAATGGGTTATGGGTTATGGTTATTGCTCCGTCTAGGGTACATCCGATGCTCACTACTTTGCGGTGCATTGTGGGATACTTTCAGTGCACTATATAGGGTACATAGAGAATTCGGACACCCCTACAAAGTGGCGTGCGCCCCATATAGTGCACTATATGGTGGATAGGGAGTGATTTCGGACACAGCCATTGTTTTGGATTTTTAAGCATTAGCCAAGGGAAGGTAATTGGAAAGTTGCTGCCGTTTATACAAAATGTCCTTGGAAAACGCTATAGGTTTGATTCGGAACAAAATATTGGTGTTCAAATTAACTTTTATGCTCTCATAAAACAATCTCATGAAAATGTCAGTTAGCGCTTGGGCACATTTTCTTTGCATATCCCCCACGCTACCAATAATTTTAAAGTTCGCTATTTCTCTTATTTTTTTATTGACAGCATTTGTTAGAAACGGGATTGAAGAGACTGCAGTAAAGGCGGCAAGTGGAGTAGAACTCGCGCGCTACGGACGCTGCCATCTGAATGGGGTCATCTTTAGTTGCAGTGTCTTCAACCGCCTTGCCATCAACGACCGCCAGAATCCTTTTTTTTTTTTTTTAAGTGTGGTGATGAAAGCCGATGGATGCCTGTGACTTCATATCGGACTTCTGCATATCTGTGGTACTGAGTGGCCTCTACAGCAACACCCATGTCTGTTCCCAAAGTACAGCTTCATCCGACCCACAATACAACACGATCCACATCCAACCCACAATACAACACGATCCACATCCAACCCACAATACGACACGATCCACATCCAACCCACAATACGACACGATCCACATCCAACCCACAATACGACACGATCCACATCCAACCCACAATACAACACGATCCACATCCGACCCACAATACAACACGATCCACATCCGACCCACAATACGACACGATCCACATCCAACCCACAATACGACACGATCCACATCCAACCCACAATACGACACGATCCACATCCAACCCACAATACGACACGATCCACATCCAACCCACAATACGACACGATCCACATCCAACCCACAATACGACACGATACACATCCAACCCACAATACGACATCACACCAACCCACAATACGACACAATCCACATCCAACCCACAATACGACACAATCCACACTCAACCCACAATACGACACAAACCACAGATAACCCACAATACATCACGATCCACATCCAACCCATAATACGACACACTGCACTCTGCGATTCTTTGGTCACATTTACAACCTTTTGGGCAACAAAGTTGCCCCAAAAAATGTGACCGCCATTATCTTGCAAATTTTTCCCTCATAGTAGACATAATTTTGGATTATGAGACTATAAAGTCTCATATCGCCACAATTTTCTATAATGCAATGTATATAGTATATAATGAATAATATTATATGCATTATGTAATGTGTTGCTCTACCACAGTGTGTAATGTGTACTCCCCCTCCCGGCTTCCCAAAGATGTGATTGTATTGCAGCGGTGTTGTGATATTTGTAATAAATGTTATGTTCTGCCGTCTGCTGCAAAGCACTCATTCTACCACCAAACTTAGTTTCATGCAGTCATTGCCAGCATGCAGTTTTTTTACACTCTCACTGCATCGCCAGAGCGTAGAGAGACGCGATTCAAGAGCGAAAGAACCGAATGAATGTTGAATCTTAAAATGTGTAAAACAGGGCTCCGAACCGGTTCAAGGAACGAAAACCGGAAACGAACGGAAATTTACTTAATTTTATGAGGAGTGGAAACGGAAAAGAAAATAGATTTCTTCAACTGTTCCTTGGATTTCATAACTGAATGTTGTGAAATCCACAAAACCGGTTAAAAACGTTTTCTTCCGTTCTCTATATATTTTAACTTATCGTATTTATTATTTATTTATCGTATCGTCTGAGAGACTATTTCCGTCCACTTTCAAATGTCAGTCATCAAGCCCCATGCATCTGGGACTCCATCTTGTGGACAGGCGAGGAAGCGAATGCATTTTGCCACTGAACTTTGATTTTACAAAGATTTTTATATTTGGAAATATTCCCACATTGTGTTCATCATTTTGCACAAGTTTGAGAGAGAGAGAGAGAGAGAGAGAGATATGAAGCGGATGGGCACCCGCTGGAGCATAGAACGCCGTTGTAACAGCGCCGCGTTTGCTTCAATGTTTACCCGCCGTATCGCGAGCCTCAGTTGGACTATGATTGTTATTTCAGCGTTCAGACCGCGTCGGCTCCGGGATGGGCTCGCAAGTCCGACAGGTCGCCATACGGCGGGTGATTTTTAGGGGGTGCCGAAAAATGTTCAAAATACACTGGATAGTGCACATCTCGAAAGGAAATACATATTTTATAAGACAGACCAGCATATTCACAGCCGCTAGCGCACATTGCTACACATCTGAAGTTGCTCTGATGTTCATGCTGAGCGGGGTAGGGGGTTGCCCCGGTGCACGCTCCCCTAGTTCTCGAATCCGCTGCTCGTGCCAAGTGGGGGATACGTCCGTATCCCCCCGCAGCCCGTATGCCTGCATCCCCTCACAGGGATTCCCCGCGCCAGTATGGCTTCACACACCGATGATTAACGGTAGAGGAGGTAACTCGCACACGACTGCATGGACGTGGCTTTATTATAATACAGAGCACAGCACAGCATGGGGCTTATATGGGAGAGGCTGATTGAGGCCACACCTCTACAGGTGTGGCAAGGGCAGGTGCACCCAGCACACACACGCAGGTGTGTGCATCCAGGGGGATGGGCGTGACCACTTCTTTTTTTCTTCCCTTTCCTGCTCACTTCACATGCAGTAAAGGCAAACATGACGTATGTACAAACACCTCATTGTCACACAAAGCGCAGTTT